>VWYI01026691.1:0-52152 GCA_013399455.1 Anthoscopus minutus
TCCCAATCCTGAAATATTATTTTTTAAAAAATTGTTGAACTTTTATTTAATTCTATGAAGTGTTTCCTTATTTTTTTTCAGAAATCTTGTGAAATTTATGCCAAATGGAAGCCTTATTGTAGATTTAATATATTTTCAATACAAAAATATCTATGCAGCATGGTAGCCAGTGCCAATGATCCAGAAGTGCTCAACTCCTTTAATCTCACATTAAGGAGGATAATTTCCTATACAGATTAAAATGACAGAGCAATCTTACCAGAAATAGAGACTTTGCATGATACTTGGTTCCTCTATGTCCATTTTTGCATCCTTCCCAAATACCACATGGATTTTAGTGGTATCAGACTTTATGCAAGTACATAGAAACCAGTGGAAAAAAAATTCAAAGGGAACTTTTGTTTGATTTTCTGGATATTTATTCTCTGAAGAATTTTCTATTTCCCAGGAGCTTTCTCTTTCAAGTGAAGCTGGCTGGCCAGCTTGGGTACAGATTTCCTGTCCTTGTCTCTGTTGGTTTGGCATCACCACAACCCTGGTGCTTTCAAAGAGAGAGAGGGTGGAAAGCCTGAAGTGACTCAGCCCCTGCATCCCTACTGTGGTCCTGACTGGCATTTTAGGGAAAAGAAGATGAAAGAGGACTGAAAAAAAAGTGGCTCCCATGGAAGAGTGGAAGGGAGCACGAGGGGAATATCTCAGAATGATGGAGCTCCTCCTATGCCAGTCCCTGGGTGCCATCAGTAGTGATGGTACCACCATGGTAGGGTGCAAGACAAGATCTTTGCCTGAGGCCTGGAGAAATGTCTGAATAAATCTGTCCCCTAGCAGTGAATTTTATTTACTTTTTATCTGGTTTTCTAGGCCCACATCAGATGTCCTGGCTGGGCTGCTGGGGTTTTTCACAATTAGTATTTTTGATGAGACCCAAAGCCAAAGCTTTGCAGATAATCCCTCAGGAGAGGAGTATGAGAGTAACTTTGCCAGTGTTGTTCTTTTAGGATGCTCTTCTCTCAGGTGGGCACTGTACATAGGGAAATAATTTGGCTTCTAGCTCATTTCTGGTTTCTAACTCTTAGGCCTGAAAAAATGAAAATCCAGCATTTCAAGTATCACTTTGTCCTGGATTCCTCACTTAACTTGTCTGAAGTACACATTGTCTCCCTCTTCACTGGCTTTTTGAAGTATCACCCTTTTAATGTGAAGGGGTTGCATCTAGGGGGAAAACTTAATTGCCTTTCTATTTTCACTCCTTTTCTTATTCTTGTGTTTCTTTTTCCTGAAAAAGCGAAAGCATTCCCTTTGATTTTGCTGCCTCTGGATGCTTCAAGCATCTCTGAGTGAGAACATTTGAAATGATGTATAGACATTTCAGCCTTTCATGGTTGCTGGTGCCAAGCTGAGGTTTGACAGTGGCCTCCACCAAGCTGCTTTGGAAAAAAACAGGTTGCTGTGTGAGGTGTTCTCTTAATATTTCATATTTTTGGCCAAAATAAATATTCAAGGAGAAGTAATTAAAGGTGATTTGTATGCACTGAGGTTAGGAAAGGTGGGCCTGCAGGTAGGTGGGGATGATTTTTCTGTAGAGATGTCCTGCTGGTTTTAGGGGAGCAGCTCCCTGCTCCACACCACAACACTCACAGGTGTCCCCAGACTGTGTGCTCCTGTCACTCTGGGCAGCGTGGGAGCCGATTTTCAGTGTTCTGCAGGTTATGTCTCTAATGGGCTGAACTGGTGATCTTGCCACCTGTTTCTGACCTGATTTTAGCCAGGATCAGGTGCTGTGTAATTTTTTCCCTCCCTTTATACATGGAACCCGAATGTACCTCTTCCTTGGACCTCATTACTGGGCTCAGTCTATTTATAGTGGCAGGGATTTCAAGTCCTCATGTGAAAAGATAATGTCGATGTCACTGTGAAAAGTGGTGTTCTGAAGACAGTTTTTAAGTAACAGAAGTTGGAAAAAAATTAAATTACAAAGCCATTGAGTGGTTTTATAAAACCACTTATTTTGCAACTTTCCATTTGGAGAGGATCCTCCCATCATAACGTTTGTTTCTTCTTTTTGCCATTTTCAGGCACCTGCCCATTGTACATGACACACAGCTGATAGGGGAGAAGGAAATGAATAAGGGGAAGAGCAGGTTGTGGTTCTTTCTGGTATCAGCTTGTTTTATGCACTCAGTTTGTATCCGCAACCCTTTTTTATTCTCCTGGAAGCTGCAGGCCCACATCAACCAAATCTCTTGGGAGCAGCAAGTCCCAAAAGGATGTGGATCCTGTGCCACCAGGGAATGAGGAGGAGGAAGAAGGGTGGCAGGAGAGGACAGTTTCAATGACAAGGGAAAGGAGTCCCAGGGCAATTTTTTTGTTTGTTTATTTATATTTGCATTTTGCACGGAATAACTGTTTTGGTTTTTAATGATGTGTGAAGAGTGTTGCCAAAAATAGAAAACATTCATTTGAATTTTCAATGAAGCTGATTGTACCTCTCTTCCATTTAATTTCCATGAATATTCTAAAGAATATAAAGGGAATATTCACTGGAGCAATAAGTGTTATGCTAATTCTGTGGGACAAAAATGGGAAGTGAGTTTTGAATTCCAAATATTCGTAATGATAACCTATTTTATGCAGTAGCCATTCAAAAACAGGTTTAATTTGCATTAAAGTCAGAGACTTGAGGGTGTCTCTAGACTTTAGGATATTTTTACAGGTTCTGCAGAATCACTGCATGAGCCCTGAATCTAAAATGCATCAAGCAAAATTATGCCTGATGAAAGCATAGTAAATTTTAGGGGAAAAAAAGAGAAAAATATTTAATTGTTATAAGCCCAGGTGTGAGATGTCCTGGTTGTGTAAAAGTTTTCATTGGACTAATCCCATCCTGGCTTTTGTTACTGCCTTGAATATTCAGTGGTGCTTTATCTTATTTGTTTCTTTTATTTCTATATTTGAATATTCTGAGGGTGCTTTAATATTTGTTCCTTAAGTTTCTTTTATACAGGAGGAATTTTTTCCATAAACTTTCACAGTCTTTGTTCATGTCTTCAAACAGAATGAGGAGTGTGGCAAAAAGTTTTGTGAGTTTGGTGCTGGGAGTTTGCTTCTTCCTGGCATTTTCCTGCTACTGCTGAATTTTCAATAAAAGCCAAGATGTATTTGCATAATTATATTGACAAACAGTTATATTTATACTAGAGAACAGACATTAAGCTGTTTTATAATATGGTGATTTTTTGCTTTTTTTCTGAAGTGTTCTTTTTATAAAGATATTTTAATAATGCTAAATTTTGGTGTATTTCCAGTATTTATTTTAGAGTTATTTTAACCCATAGTTAGACCATTCACCAAAGCTTTTCCTCTGAGGATTTTTCTCCCTGATAGACCTCCTTCAATGTGGACAAGCATTGTGCCCCTGTGTTAACATGGGGTGCATTTAATTTTAAGTTGATAATGTCTTTTATTCCTTATTCTGATTTAGTTTAAGCCTCTTGCAAGTGCCACAATAGAAAATGAAGAGGCACTCTGAAATCTGGAATAACTGTGCAGGGAGGGACATTTCAGAATTTGTAACATGTTTTGTTTTGCTGAAATTTCTTTCCTTTTGTAGAAAGGAGAAAGCCTAATATTTATGGGCTGCAAGATTTTATTACAGTGTCAATAAAACCTCAGTGTATTATCTATATGTGAGACAAACGCTTTGGAATTCCCACACCAAACCAGGTTAATTGGCTTCTTTTCCTCCCTTTCAATAAGAATGCAAATCAATAAATACTATTTCATTATCTTGTGTCCAGAAGCTGATTTGGCAATGAATTATATTGGGTATCAGCTCTGTGGATGAGGGGGTGCATACAAGGAGCAGGTGATGGATATACTCCCCTTCCACCTTTGGAGACCTCCCTTTAATCCTGCCGTAGGTCACACTGGGAATGAGCTTCTATGGGCATGTTTTACTCTTTAGAGCTTGTCTGTCCACATCATAAACCCATCAGGCAACACAACATAGTTTATTCTAGACTTGAGCATTTTAATATATTCAGGAAACACCCATTTGACAACAGGTCTTGTTGATTACTTGATCGAGTCGCTGTGACAAACTAAAATCCATAAGAATAAAAAGATGTTCTCAGAGGTGATTTTAATTCCAGTATTACCTGTGTTCCCCAGGCAGCCTGGTGACCCCATCCTGGGTTGAGCGAGAATCCTTGAGCCAGAGCTTGGCACTGCACCCAGAACCTCATGACAGGAGCTGTGCTTCAAATGGAGGTGAGAGGTTTATTATTTCACACATTCTGTGTGTGCTTTCATCATGCACACCCCCTATTTCTCATAAACTCCTTGCCTGCTGAGCAGCAAAAAGGAAAAGCCGAGTGGAAAGCGGGAGGGATCTGTCTGCAAGAGGCACTTGTGCCACTCACACACGCAGGTGCAACAGCCTCATCAGCTGCAGTGCCCCTGCTTCACACCAAGCCTGCATGAGTAAGCATTCCCAGATGAGCTGGTAGGCCTTTTATTTAGCATTTCAAGGTATGACTGTGTTTCTGGCATGTGGTGTAATCACAGGGAAGAATTTTGATGGATAGCAGAGGAGGAGAGGGAGAGAGATGCTCGCTGAGACCAGCTGATGCATACAGGGTCATTTATGTCTTGTCCATAAACATATGGAGTACAAGAAGAGACCCCTGGGAGGCCAGTGACACTAATGGAAAAGTTAAATGTGAGACTGTACAGCTGGACTTGATGGCTTTTGTTCAGAGTTGTTATTAATTTAGACAAAACAATCTAAATCCGTCAGGAGTGCAACCTCTGCATTCACTTCTGTAAATTATAATAGGAACTCAGGTGTGAGTGTTTGTCATAGAGGTGAATCTCAGCCTGCTGGGTTAACTTGTGATTTGGAAGGAAACAATTAACTTTCATTCTCTAATAAGTCGTGGGGTTTTTAAAATATTGGTTTTTTAATAAGCTTTTTTTCACTTTGTTAGTAGCTGATCTGCTTGAAAGTGATACAAAGTGGAAAGCGTGAGCCCATAGCAAATGTAGAAAGTGGAGTAGCAGCCATTTCCCTTTGTCTAACTAGAAGGTCATCAGAGACTAGATATTCATCTGAGGCCATTAGTTCCAAAATCCCAAATACTCAGTTATTTCTGATGTTATAAGGAAAGCTGTTGCCAGCAGTGGTGAACTTTTGTTCTCATTTCCAGTTACACTTGAGTACCAGCTGTACCATGTAATAGTTGTAACACTTTTTTCCTTCAAAGAGAGCATCCCTCACCCTGATGAGAATTGCAGCCTGAAAAGATCATTCTGATTCAGTGGTCTCAGCTGTCACCTCTCTGACCTCAAAAAATAGACTTTTCAGCTTTTGTGTATCAGCTCCTGCTTTCCCTGTACCCGATGCATTCTCATCACCTCCTCCTCCACGCTGACATTTGATTCATTCAGCTGCATTCTGATAGAGAAATCCCACATTAGCTCCTCTTCTTGGGAGACCGACAAAACCTTTGTGATAGATAAGCTTTCTTCTGAAGTTTGAGATAGCCTGAGATACTTGCCTTTTTCTTTTCTTTTAGTGATTCTGCACCTGTGGGGTAGGGCAGCTTCAGAACCAGGACGTTGGTTACATGATATTTTTAAACACCATCTATGCTGAAGCATAAATGATTTCATGTAATGTTAAACAACAGCTAGGTTCTCTTTCCTTTTCCTTATCTAAGGAAACATAACTCACTCTGTGCCTGCGTCCCTAATTAGTAACACTTGCAAGCCTTGACCTTTCAACAGTGAGCTCAGCTCAGTCTCATCTGTAGAGAATTGTCCCTATGATGTAGTTGTGCATAATAATAAAAACAATTTAAAACACATTAAAATGTTAAAAAAGCCCCACCAAACCCAAACCACTTAAAAGCTTAGACTCAGACTTATCCACATTTATTCATGGCGAGCAGTAATTTGCTCTGGTAATGGTCCCAATGCGGCAGTTTTAAGATACTGTGGACTGAAAGTAAGAGCATTGTTTAATAAATAACTAGTTGTGTCGTTCTTTGCTCATTTATGGTTCAATGTTCTTTGTGTCCAGTTCATGATTTGTTCTGAGGATCAGCCTACTTTCCACACTTTACATGTATATTTACTCCTTTGTCTTATTTTCTCCAATTATTTCTCATAATCTGGAAGGAAAAAAAAGGTTGCTAAAGCACCAGCTGGAGTGCAGTGATTTTGTCCAGACTGCTGTCACTGTTAGGGATGACTGAAAACATTTATTTACCAATGACTGGAAGACTTTTTTCTTTTTTTTATGCCACAACCATATATTGCCAGGCCTCAATTTCTTATTCCAGATCATGGAAGTGTCCTCTGCCTGAAATAATTTTAAAATCTAACTAGCTCTTATTCATAAACATTCATTTAATATCTGTAATTATGTAATAATTACCTATCTGTCTAATTTAGGGGGAAAAAAAAAACCAGACTCCAAAACCAATATGTTGTCTCTCAGTTGGTTCTGTGGTCTGAAGAAAAATAATGTAATATACAATTATTTTCTCTTGAGTCAGGGCACTTGTCCAGGGATTCCATGGGATTTTCCACCTCTTGTTCTAAACTGGACTTCTCCCTTGGTATCAGTCCCTGAAGAAACAAATGATGAGTCCTTATGGCATAAGAGCTGCTATTGGTAGTACCTTAAATCTAACCTGTGCAGGTTCTCAGATTTCCTTATTTTCACTTCGTCTCATGGAAAAAATAATGGCTTTCAGTTTTATTTGGAAAGAAATTATGGTAGGCCCTGGTACCAGGGGAGCTTACCATACATTGGATTCCTTTTCTAATTAGGATGAAGTTATGTGAAAACAAATTGCTCACCTTGAAGGTTTCATGCATTAGAGAAGAAAATTTCTGCTTTTAACAAAAGAGTGTTTACTCTTACATCAGCAGAAGTGGGAACAAATTCTGTGCCTGTTTTCCCTTTCCTTTTGTGAAGCCAGTGACAATGGTTGCCCATCGTTATGCACAATATCAAAGTTTGTCTGCTATCACGCATTCTACTCTCTTTGCAATAGGGATGCCAAATCTATCCAGGTGATATTTCAATGCCCAACAACTTGTGAGAAATACTCCCCTGACCTTGTGTAGGGGCTGTGTAACAAATCAACCCAGACCAGGCCTTGCTGTGTGTCACTTGCTGTGTGATGGTTACCACAGGGCTTGGATTTGGAGGAATGTGTTTTTTCAGAATTAAGAGAGGGAGTACGAGCTTGATTCAAGGAGTTTGTTCTCTCCAAGATGACAGTGCCCATCAACTTTGACCTTTTTATGCAAGTATGTATTATACACTGCCAATTATCCTTTCTTAGGCTTTTTTTCCCCCCAAAATATTTTGGGTTTATAATGTTTAAAACTATGAATATTGCTCTGTTTGATTTGGTAAGTAGAGATGTTTCTCTTCATCTCCTCCCACTTTAATTCTAATGAAAGAATACATTCTTTTGGTAATTTATTTGCTTTCAACTGTTTAATAAGTGCTGTTAACCTCCAGTTTAGAACATTTGGGGTTTTTAAATTCAGGTCCGGAGTGTCTGAAAAGAATAATGTGTCTACATTTACATTCCAGACTTCTGGAGCTGTGATGAAAACAGGATAAAAGAAGAAATCGTTGGCAGTGGAGTGCTTCAACAACTGAACTGCTGATTTTTTTCGGTGGATATTAAAGTATCTTTAGCTGCCATTTTAGCAAAGTAGGCTAAATTCTCTTCTGTATTTTATTCTAAATTTCAAGAGGTTCATATATAGGAAAACGATGCCCTGGTACTTGAAGTGTTAATTTTCCTGCATTTTTCTATTAATGTTAGATCTTTTGCTGTTGCACATGCACCTTATGCTTTTGTAAGGGCCTTTTCCCGCAGCTGCTATGCAAATAGCCGTGTATTTTAGATGGCTGAGATCATACCTAACTCATCTCCCTTAAAAACTACCCTTTCAACTCCTCCTCCCCCTGCTACTTGACCCAGGCTCTGTCTGAGCTGCTCAGCTGTGGAAACAACTGAAAAGGAAACAGATAATGATGGTAAACTGGGGTGTCATGGTTCTCTTTGTGTATGGCCATTGTAATACAGATCCAGCAGGCCAACAATGACTCATCAGTGGCACCAAGCCTGCAATTTTGCTGTGTTTGCAATTTCAGAGAAGAAAAGCAGCTCACAATTACAGGTATTAAACTTTCAGATGATGCAGAAATTATGACGTACATCACTTATATTATCAGTCAAACTCCAGGGAGAGGACATCAGATCTTTATGCGGCCCAGGTGCAAATTTCCTATAATTTAATCAGCTCAAAGCACCCTCATTTCACCAGAGAACTCTAATTCATGCCTTGAAAACCACACCGTGCCCTCTGTCTCCTCCCTGCCGCTGTCAGTAAATTACAGCTCACCATTCATAACCCTTACCTGCATATAATCCAATGCCCTCTGCGAGGAGTTCAGCCAGCTCTGCTCCACAAGCTGAAAAATATGGACAAAATGCCATGAATTATCTTCATGGAGATTATGAATAGCAAATTGGACTGCTTAAAAAACCCCAACAGCCCAACAAGCAGCTGATAATTTGGCTTAGGCAAATGCACGTGAGAAATGTATTCGTACTGTCTCTGGGAGTGATGTCCCTCAGCAAGGATGCTTTGGTCATGGGAGAGAGCCAGATACTTGTCTGATTTCCTCTTTCCTGCCTCCTTTCCTTTCCCCATGTTGTTACAGGCCAGGGAATAGGCTTGCAGGCTGATGAATCAGCAGTACTGGTGAGAGTACCTCAGCTCACCTTTTTGGCCAGATTGAAGTCAAATTTGGAAACTCAGTTAGGTATGATCTCAGCCATCTAAAACATACAGTTATTTTCATGGTAGCTGCAGGAAAAGGCACTTCCAAAAGCATAAGGTGCATGTGCAACAGCAGAAGATCAAACATTAATAGATGAATTCAGAAAACGGAACACATTAAGTAGCAGGGCATCACTTTCCTGTATATGTACCTATCAAAACTTAAAATATAGAAGAAAGGGGTGGGGTTAGAGGGATGACCTAAGTAAATACAATGGGAAGTGGGGTGCATTTCCAGAGGGTAGAAACCAGATTCAGGGCTGGCAGGAGGTTTTTGAGGGGATGTGTGTGGGTTTGTTTTGCCTACCAAGAGATTGCTGCCAGCATGGGTATTCCTAATTCCTAGTGGTGCTGGGGGATCCTTGTGAGGCTGAGGAACCTCAGGGAAAGCCCCAGCTCTGTTTGTGCCTCTCACCCTCTACTTGGCCCATGGCTGCCCCACACAGGAGAGGTCCTCATGGTCCTTAGTGCTAGAATTTGCCACCTTTGTGTCCCCCAAAAAGCTTAATGAAGAAGCTGGAGCTGCTGTTTTGAAAGCTGTCCAAAGAGGATTTGGATGCTCTGTTCTCATTAAAAAACTTGTGGGAAAACAGGTGCCAAAATCCTGTTGTTGACCTCGTAAATCTGCCTGCACCAAAAATCTCCAGAGAGAGTTGAGAAAGACAAATGCCTCTTCAGCTGGCTGGCACTGGCTGATGTCACCCCCAGTTTCAAAGTAATTTTTTTCCTTACATCTTTTTGTCTTTGCCTACTCCAGAATGAATGATGGGGATGGGGAGAAGAAACCCACCTAAGAATTTTTTAAAATGTTTTTTATTTTGGAGTTACATTCTTTTCTTATTTAAATTTCATTTTAAAGGGAATTAAAAAAAATCCTGCTAGTCAATCAAAAAATTAATTTTCTTACTGTTCTAGTTAAAACTATTTCTAGGTACAGAACCTGCCAGTCTTTGTAGACATTAGCATAAACTAGGAGAAAATATTGAAATTTAAGATGTGTATTTTATTTTTTCATCACCAAAAGAGTATTTTTACATTCAAAGAGTGGGTGAAGAAAAGATAATCAAAGCTTAATCTCCACTTAACAAAAACATTTCTATGTGTTTTACTCCCACGAATAATTCACAAGAAATGAATCACAACTGAGGACTGAAAAAAAACTTCCATAGACATGAAGAAAAATATTAACAACTGTTACCACTTATCTTGCTTTAAAGGAGCATTAAAAAATAAAAATGCTGTGGAGGTTAGAGTGGACTAACATGCTTAATTTCTGTTAGCTGAGCTTTGTCATTTGGTAATCAAGGTAAATAGTGCATGTTTTATGAAAAGAAAGTAAGTTATCTTAAAAATTGATGATTCCTGCTTAATGTACCTGAACTTTTATAAATTTAAAGGGTACAGAACATCTAAAGAAATTCTGTTGGCTCATTCACAGTAGTGTTAGGCATAATAAAAAAAGTCCATCCATGCGATTGTAGGGAAGTTTCTGATATCTGATACATTTCCTCTAGTGATTAAAACATTTTGCATGGTGAGTTGAGACACTGGAGTATTTTTCAGGTTTATAGATTTTCCAGTGTCCTCACAGTTAAAGATTAACAGGACTCCCAGTGCTTGTTCTTGGAATTTAACAATAAACACCAGAATAAATTCACCTAGATCCTCTTTCCAGAAAAAACCTGCCCATCAGTACCATGTGTCCCCATAAAGATAATCCTGATGTCTTTTTTGCTGATATTCTGGGACTGAACTTTTCCTTTTTCCCTTTACATTTTTGATAATTATTCGTTGTTAGCCTCACCATAGTGAAAAGTCTGTTGTGGCATGAGCGGTGGTGTTTAAATTTTGGAATTCAAACTCTGCAAAGACTGTGCAGTGCAGTTTGTTGCCTTGGGAGTGGATGTGGATGTGATGGAAGGACAGGTTGAGGCTCTGCAATGACTCACAGGGATCAGAACATGGAGCAAATTCCTGGAAACCTTCAAAAAAAGCTGTTGACAGATCTGAAAATAAGTCTGATTACCTGTTATTGTGATGGTGACCCACATCTCTGCAGATTTGAGCAATGTCAGAGCAGCTGAAGGTTGTGTGTAGTTACAGAGGTGACATCACACAGTCTGTTGATATGTGCAGGTTATGGATTCTGCCCACTATGTATGGGACAAAAAATTTGCATTATCTGATACTCTGTGTGGGTGGTGAATTCTTTGAAGTTCAACAGCTTCAAGCCCACAAGAGCTGCCAGCACCAGAGAAAGATGAAAAGTCGCTGCAAACCATTTTCCCTTATCTTCTTTATTGAAACCCTTCCCCTTACGTGTTTTAAAAGCACCACATATTTCCCCAGACAGCTTCTTGGCTTTCCATTCTTTTGCTGGTGCCAGATATCAGTGCCAGGGGTTTCTCTCCTGCCTGTTGAGGTTCCAGTGTTTCTTGTGCAGGAATTGTCTGGAGGCCACAGACTGATTTGGCTGCAGGCAGCAGACGGGGCTGACATGGCATTGACTCCTGGCCTGTTTCAGATTATAACGATTGACCCAGGGGTGAAAGGCTCTGGATCCCATTACCAATTCCCTGAGTCATCCTCTTCCTTACAGCAGGGCTTTAACCAGCTGATGCAGGATGCTGGTGCTCAATAGAATCTGCACTAAGAGCACTTAGAAATATTGGCCAGCATAACTTTCAGGTTTTGTTTATTGAACAGAAAATAGGTATTTTTATGGAGCTGCACTCATGAAATCCTCAAGTCCTTATGCATCTAAACTTTTTGCTGAAGACAGATATCTTGAAAAAGAATTAAAGGCAAGGCACTCTGAAATTATTTTAGAACCCTAGCATACTGTTATTTGCCACAATTTAGTGGATATATTAAAATCTCTGAATTCAGGAAATCCTCTGGTGTCATATTTTTCTAATTTGGATGCCGTGGCAGTCCTTTTAATTTGTGGTTGGGACTTAGGACACTGTATCATTACTGCTATCTGAAAAGCTGCATATCTTTGCATTTCAGCCCTACTGTTTAGTGTGTATGTCTGGATGGGGGAGAACTGAGATAAAAGGGACCCAGAGTCAGGGAGGGGAATATTTCTTGCTCTTGGATGCAGGTGAAAATCTGGACTATCACCACCCTATCATGTTTATCGTCTGATTTTTTTCTTTCTTTTTTTCATATTATTCTCAACAACAGATGTTGTGTCCCATTCGTTCTGTAATACCCTCTAACCAGCTTTTGGTTGCCTGGCACAACCAAAATGAAACTGCTAGGCACCAGATATCTCAAAATTTTCACTACTTTCTTATATTTTTCCATAAAAATTGTGTGGTCAGATGTATTGAATACAATCACAGCACCAGAATTTGGTAGGGAAGAACTTCAGGGTTTTTGCTTCAACATAATTTAGTTTCTGTGGTCTGATTTTTCACGTTTTTGCTCCTCTCAATTGCTCTGAAATACCTCCATGTAAAAGGGCTGCACCATCCAAAAGTTAGTGTCAAATAGATCATTTGGGCTAATAGAAACAAAATTTACTTGCATAAATCCCAGATAACCTTTTGCAGAGCTATTCTCATATCAATGTATACAAAAGAGTTTTATACAATAAGTGTTAAAATTTAGAGTGATCAACATTGGATTCTTCTTGAACTTCTTTTCTCCAAGCACACATAAACTGTGAAATTGTTTTGCTGAACTTCAAGGCAGTGTGTTTATTTTAAATATAAAATGTATAAGTTATATGAGATGTTCCTCAAACATCTGTAACTGGTAATTTCCCACACTGTCATGTGGTTGTACTGTTATTTTTTGTTGTTGTTTATTTTTCCCACTTGTGCAATGCCAAAATTGTCATAGATTGTCAGGGAAACAAAGAAATGTCTTCTTTATATCCTCAATGCATTTGGTTAAGAATTAATTCTGCATTGTGAAAAGTGATTCTGGGACACTGGAGAAAATATATGAAAACAATAAAAAAAATTTTGGCTATAGGAACAGCACTGATAAAAGTCTGATTTTATATGGAAATATAGCAAAAAATAAGAACAGAAGCTGTCATTTTAAGCATCTTTTCTTTAAAATATCACGAAAAATTATTTATACCATTGATTGCACATTAAATTGAGGAGCAGATTTCTTATTTTTGAGTGTTTCTGATTCTCTTGTTTTTCCAGCTTAAAGCCTGCAAAATCGAAATGACAAAACATTTAGGAAAAACAGTTTGGAAACTCTTAGTCATGAATGGCCAGGATTTCAAATGAGAAACAGCAAAAGCAAAAAAAAAAACCTGAAGATTTTATAGATTTACTGTCATTAGCTGGAAAGGGGAGCAGTCTGGAAGGAAGTGGGCACATTAAATAAGTCTACCATATTTCCATCTGCTTTTATGTATCCAAACCAGAAAGGAGCCACCTGCTAATCAGAAGTGCCACATCTCTTTTATGAATGCAATTAGTCTTTTTTAGTTAATGGTCTTAATTAGTTTGGAAATCTTTAAACATACTGGCAAACAGCAGATGACCAGAAGATAACAGTGCTGCAAATGGAAGTTGTAAAAATATGATGAGTAATCAAAGGCGTTCAGGGCAAAATCATGAACATTGCAGCATAAACAAGGTTGTGGTAAAAATAATGATTAAAACCCCCAACTAATTTAAACAAAATATTATCTAAGCAAAACATATATTAAAAAATTAGAGAGGGAGAAAAGCAATGAAAATTGTGTCCCCAATGCCATGGTACCTTCCTCACCTCCAAAAACCCCAAGATATACACACAGACCAAGGAAAAGGCAAATAAAAAGCTTGATTCATCATATTTAAGTGTTCTGCTAAAGTACACAGAACTACTTTGTCTGGGCTTTAGCTGGCTCTTTTTATACTCCTTTTGCTTCTTCAGTTATTTTCATGTAAAAAACCTACATAAGTAGGTTATTTACATACCACACACTGCCATTAAAGGCAAGAGTGAGTTTCCAGATTTTCTGAAAAAAAAACTTTTTTTACCCACTTTTTTTTTTTTCTGTGAGCACAGACAAATACATGGCATCAATACCAAAAAAGATAGTGCAGCTTTCACTCAGCAGCACCTCTGCCTTTGGAAGAAGAATTTTGAGGTTGGGACAGTACTGGATTAATTGGCACTGGTTTCGACAAGTGCCGGATGCTAATTTTGGTTTAGTCCTGGTCAGTGATATTCCTGACCTTTGGGATAAAATCCATGCCTTGGGCAACTTCAGTGAAGTCCCTGGATAAGCCCTGATTCTTTAGGTGGTTTGTGTTGCCATGATGTGTCTATAATTTTATTCCCAATTATTCTCTTTAATTTCACCCCTTCTGCAAATCTACACTTCCATGGTCAAATAATCCCAGGGCCAAGAACTAGAGGACATGTACCTGATATTTTGGAGCCTGCTAGAAGCGTTTTTGCTGCTTGGTGTTGCAGAGGTCACCCCTAACTTCAGCCCCCCCCGCCACTGGAATGTCCCTGCTGGAGTGGTTTTTGTCTGGATCACTCTGAAATGTACTGCATCTACCCCATGCAGCAGAGCAACAGTGCAATTTTACAGGTTGGTTGGCACAAATGTGTTTCTTTAGCTGAATTCAGGAGGTATTTGGGATGTGCAACCTTGTTTTTTTTATGAAAGAGAGCACCTAGGTAGCCTGCAAGGCACCTGAAGTGTCAGGGAATGATTGGCTTGTAGCATGAAGCAGACTTTTGGGATAAAGATGAGGAAGAGTGAGCTTTAATTAAAAATCCTCTCAGCTTATCTTCTCACTCAGGGGAACATGATTTTTCAACCATTAAAAGCAACTGGAGCTTTACAGTATCTTTTTTTTTCTGGAAGGAGAAATAGCTCCTAATAGAGTGAGGCTTGCACTTGTGCAATTCAGAAAATTCAAATTGGCCCGATTTGCTCTGCTGTGTAGAGGATGCAGTTTCTCCACTCACACTGAACACTCATCATGCTAAACAGGGAGTCAACCATCAGCTGAACTAAACAAAAACCAGGGAATTTCAGGGAAACTTTGGAAAAAAGCCTCAGCTTGAAAAGAATGACACAGCAACATGAAGCCTGCATGTTTGTGAGCACAAATTAATATTCCTCAATTTCCCAAAACACTGATTTCGTCTGCTCTGTTGTTGGAATTGATCTGTATGGACAGGTCAAAGATTGGCAGTTATTTGCAAGTTGTCAATAAATCAATAACTAATGTAAACCCACATGAATTGAGCATGTTTTTTCACTTATGGCGTTGTTGAACAGCAAGGTCAGGCTGTTGTGAGAGGCTGGAAAAGGAAAACACTGAAGTGCAGAGATACGATATTCTTTTATGATATTTGTGATGTTGTTCAGAGATATTACAGCTTCTCCAAGTCTTAAATAGTATGTGTGTTGTACTGATGTTATTTCTTTTTTTTGTAGTTACAAAAAAAATCAGGGCCTGTATCAGACAGCGGATTAATTTTTTTCCTCTATGTACAATGCTCATTTTGTAATAGAGGAAAATGTAAAAAATAAGTAAATAATCCCACAACTCTCTCCTTTACTTCAATTACTGAATAAAAAGTGAATAAGAGCAGGTGTTTGAAAAGCCCTGAAAGATTTCTACTTTCTTTGGAAGGCAAGAATGTTGAAGGGAGTCTACAATTCCTGGTTTCCTCCAGAAACAGTAACACTGACCTTCCTCTAATCCTTTTGACCTACTATTGTAAGGCTTCTTATAAACAGAAATAAAAACCACATGCTGTCAGTCAGGGCATCCTTAATTTCTCATCCTGAGTAAAATAAAACTAAATCCTTTGTGAAAGAGCTCATAATTCTTATTCTTTCTTGCAGCTGAGAAGGATCATAATGGAAAGTGACATGAAAAATCACAGGCGGGCAAGAGTTGTGGCAACACCTTTTCTTGCAGAAAAACATCTATACAAGAGAGAAGAGGATGTGGATTTGATGGCTTTTTGCATGTATGTTTGGTGTTGGTTGGGTTGGATTGGCTGACTTTTTTGTATGTGTGAGCGTGCTCCTACAAACAGCCTCTTTATTACATGTGAAGTAATTTCACAAATCCTTTCAAGGAAAAATTAACTGCTCCATAGAAAGTAATATAATTGCCTTTTAAAACTATCTCAGACTCATGGGAACAGTGGAGATGTTCAGGCAGGCAGACTGTAGGCCAAAGGAAACCCCTAAAATGCCTTCAGCATAGATATGAGAACCTCAGAAACATTGGTTTGCCCAAGAAAATTGTGAGGAGCCAATTTAGTTTTGATTCAGCTATTTTAGTTTGTCTTAGCCCTGGTTGTAAAAAAATCTTTCCCTTTTAGGCAGTTCAACTTGTAAAGGTACATAGACACTAAATAAGTTCCAGTTTGTAGGGCTAGGTTTCTTCATAAATTATTTTTAATTACATATGGAGATATCAATGAAAAAAAGAGAAAGATTAAAGAGAAGTACAATTTTTAGAGAAGTCCTGATTGGTTTAGATGTCTTGAAAGACACTATTCAAGTGAAAAAAAAATCACAATTCAAGTTGCATATATTCATAAAAAATTGGTTAGAAGAGCTCACGTGCTTCTAGAAGATAACATGATTCAAGGAAAAAAATATTGTGACTTTTGCTTTTTAAGAGCTAATCGATGTTGTTGACACTTTCTTAACCTTTTAGTCCCTTTATTTAGTTATAAATCTTACTGTGCCTTGGCTCCTCATTTATGCTAAGGCAGTTTTAATTATGTAAAAGAATGGGTTACACAAACATCACTCACAATGGGGGTTAGGTCTTAATGAACCTACTCTTAGGTTGAGGACTGCAATAAGTCAGTTTTATTGATTCTGTAGGGCTCTGTCACTATATATATATTTTTTAAAATTTATTTTTTCACATTTTTTTTACTCCATATCTTCCTTTAGTGGGCTATGGTAAGATATTGTCTGGTGTATAGTGTATTGAGCAGCCTGGATAACAAATTGCCATCCCAAATATCAAGCAATTCAAGTGATGGATTTTCATCCCATGACAAGTCAGGCCAATTGCTCTTGAAGTCAGAATAGAACTGGTGGTGCAGCCATATTTCAGGGTAGCACAGAGATTATATGAGGCCTTCTGTTTCCACGAAGTTCCTCATTTGCTCACAAAGTTCCTGATTTATAGTAAATAAATGCGTCTGGTTATTTCCTAATATTTGAGTGTTTAAAAAATTCAGTGAAAATATGATATGACTGAATTACTGAATGTTTTTCTGAGCTATTTGGAACCACACGGATAATGAGATGATTTCTCCTTACTTCTTTTGGGAGTAATGGACAGCAGCAACTGATCAGGAATCCTATTACTTGCAGGAATGGGTTTGGTTAGGAGGAAATGCTTCTCAACTCCAAGACCAGGTTTCCCCTAAAGGAAATGACCCTAAAGACCAGTTGGGTGTCTGTAGCAAGATGCTCTCCTGCAGATGCCCAGTGTTTTCAATGTTGAAACCCTAGAGAGCAGATATTCAGTTGCAAACTAGTGTCTGTGTGTGCTGGTTCCACTGGAGACTCAGGACTGAGTCTCCCCTACACCAAGAGTGGTGTGAATGTTGATGTTTGTTTACATAAAGTGCAAAGCTATCTCTGAGAATGACTGAAGCACTCACTACAGCTAAGAAATGACCAAACGAAAGTATTCTGAGAGATCCTGATTAGTGTATTTCCCCAAAATCTACCTTTTGTGCAGAGAAATTACACATTAAAAACAAATTGTAATTGGTTGTGAATTTTTGAGCTTAAAATGTAATTACAATATTTATATTGTGTTCTTCATCAGGCTGTGCTTTAAAGTCGTGAGATGCCATCAATTTTGGGGAGAAATCTCTCTCAAGGTCATTCTGTTTCCTGCATCAGTTGCTCACTTACATTGGGAGGACCCTGCAGCGCACAGCGGTGCCTTGAGATGTCAATTACTCTGATTTGGAATTTTGTGTACAGTAATTAAAGAGCCAGGTAGTAGCAGACATGTGTTACCCCGAGATAACACACCCCTTGGAAGTATCATGAGGCAGGAGGTGAAGTGAGTGCCTCCAGTGACCTGGGAAACGCATTTATCTCAGTACTGCATGAGCCTAGGGGGCATTGCCAGTGTACACCAGCTATCAGCTGCACTGTGACTGATTGCACCATGTCAAACATATGTTTAAAACATGCTCAGCCTTGTGCATCATGTGATAATTGTGTCTGACTCCGTAGGACCAATATATCAGGTGTGAGGTGATAGGAGCATGAAGTGTTTGGGTTTGATTTTTTTGTTTTCACTGGGATATGCATGATTGGCAAAAGTTATCTTGAAAGGGACTCGAGCTCCAGTTCCACAACTTCAACAAACCCAACATCCATAATGCAGAAGAATGCTCACATGTAATTGGTTCAAGCAGAGCATTCAGAGCTGGTGTGTATTCCTTTTTTCACAAATGTGGGTGTGCATGAGTGTATGTTTGCATGTCCAGAGCAATCTCCATGGTGTTTATTTTTAACCCATTATTATTTTTGCCCCGTGCCAGTGCTGTGAGTTGTTTCATTTTTCAGGTGATGAACAGTGAACATTTTTCCAGAGCAGGCTGGCATTGTCCCTGAGATGAGGGTTGGCTGCTCAGCACAGCCCTGGTAGACAAAGGGCTTTGTGCTGCTCCTGCCGCAGCCCTGCAGGCGGGCACCCCATCACACACAAGGAGAAAGGTCTATCTTTAATCTGAGCTGCTCAGGAAATCAAAAGTGGGGGATTAAAACAAGAGCAGTGACTGATTTCCGTAGGAGGTCGCTTTCCAGTTTCATTTGATAGAATGAACAGGAGAATCAAAGCAAGATTAGAAGCCCTGTGTACCTTTTTCTCCCAGCAATTTTTGTGATGTCAGTTCATAAGGTATTATAATAATTGAACACATGTGCGATTATAATTTTAGAACATTTAATATTTATTTTTACCTTAGAATAATTTACATATAGCTGCTCTGGTGAGGTGTGTGCCCTCTGAGTCATCAGGCTTGTAGTTAAACATGTGAAAGCTGATTAAATCCGCAGCTGTTTGTTTCTTTGCATTCTTTTGATCTTTGCTAAAAATAGCCACAGTGCCTTCATAAGGACTAAATTTCAAAGCTGTGGTGGGATGTTGCTTCAACATTGGGTTTGAACAGCCAGTAATGAACAGCAAAAATCTGGTTCATGCTCAGAGGAGAGAGCAGTAAGAGGAAGGCAGGAGCTGTGGGAAGAGTCCCCAGGCTTGGCTGGGCTGTCAGGTGCAACCTCCCGACTCAGGAATTGTTTTGCTCACTCTCAGCCAGCAAAGATGGGTGGGCTGTACCTGGCAGCTCCACCTCAAGGTCTCCCATGCAGGAGTGGCCCAGGAAAATGTGGCAGAAACATTTCTGGGGCTGGCACCAACACAGTGACAGTGGGTTCGTCTCAGCTCTCACCGTGTGGGAGCACAGGGTGTGCTTTAGCAAGGAGAGAGGGAAATGTTGTGTCCTTTACTGGCAATGCCTCCCTACAAGTGAAATGTGCTTCTCTCGTGTGTTCTAGACAAGCTGGTGATTTTATTTTTTCCCTTTTCTTTCTATTCTAAAATAAGGTTAAGGTGGCAGAGCAGGATTTTGGCTTATTCTGTGCTGGCTTTCTTTGCACTTCAGTGGAATCCACATGGGATGGTGATATCCAGCTCTGCATTACTGCTATTTCTCACTTTAATGACCCTGGTAAATCTTTAATGATTGCCATCACTGTCAGAAGGGCACAAAGGGCCCTCATCTGTCTTGATGCAACCTAAGAAAATATGCTCACAGATGTCAGTTAAAATAATGGCACTGGTGGTAGGTCACTTGGATTTTTATGGGTACCCACCTCTTCTTGCGAAAAGCAGTGCAGAAATCCCACTCTTAATCATTATAATCATTTAAAACCCCTAAATTTCCATGTCTTAGGGGTTTTTTTTATTAACTAGGGCAGTATATTCCATACAAAAAGAACTGAGAGAAGCACTTCACAGGAATGGGCCTCCTCATTTCTCTATTCCAGAGCACCTGAGATATAAGCTCTTATTTTAAATTAGGTATTTCCAAGTGTGAGATTTTAATCCAAAATTCCATGTTAGAGGAATTTATTCAACATTAGAACAAAGCTTTTTCAACCACTTAAACATTGTTTCATCATGAGCAATTTCCCTACCATAGCATAGCCTTTAAGACATAATTCTCTCAAATTATGGGGTGTGTTAACAACCCTGAGAGTCAGAAACTGGATATACACATCTCCTGTTCTCATTAATAGCACTTGCCTGCCTAATTCACTGAATAGCACAGAGAAAATGGAGCCCTGTGGGTCAACATCAATGGATTCAATGAGGTCTTCACCCTCTAAAAATGTCATTAGTGGGAGTAAGAGCCGGCTGTGGGCCCTGGTGCTTGCTACAGCCCACTGGAGAGCATAAATCTGATAGAGATGCTCAGGCTTGCCTGGGGGAGCTCCCACCCATTGTTCTATTGTCTACCACTCTTGCTCACCGCACTTCTGTCACCAGCTCACCCAAGTGTAGGGACAGACGCCGAGCCCTTGCTACCTATCTCCACCCTTCCCAAAATTAAATGGTTTTGCCAAGCCAGCCTCACATTTTTAAATGAGTTCAGTTCCCACCAGAAGTTGTCTCCACATAGTTTTTCATACCTGGTTCAGTTGCAAGGCTCAAACTGAGTTTGAAAGTTGATCTGGACAAGGAGGGAGTTTTTCTGGTCGTCTCTAAAGCAGGGACTTGGTGGTGCTTCTGCTTGCTGAGTGTGGGATCGGATTAATCTGTCTTCTGGGGCTGGATTTTTTTGTTCTCCTTATTATAATGTACTCAACTTTATATTAAATCTAATTTTTTCTTGCTTTCCACAGAAATTTCAGTGCATTCTATCTCTGAACCTGATCAGTAAAATGTAGGTTTATTTAAGAACCCTCCTTCTTGGGTTGTTCTTCAAAACAGAAAAAATCTTGAGAATTTTTCTGCTGTGTGTGGTAGTTAATATTTGAATCTATATAACATCCAGAGCATGAGATTAGGAGAGGGTGGATGACCTAGAAAAACACAATGTAATCATGTTCAAAAAAGTAAAATAGTATTCAAGCTCTAATAAAGCATTATTTTATTTATAAACCATATATTCATAGCAGATTTTTATTACACTTCTATGTCCACCTAACTTTGTAGTCTCTTTTGATTTTGTTTTTGTCTGCAGTTATTTTCCACTTCTAAGACATTTGATCTGTATTTTCCTTTAGACCTATGCCTCTTTGTATAGATTACTAGAAAGGAGCTCAATTACAATTTTGTCTCTGATGTGGATATTTCTTTATTGAAGGTTGTACAAAGGCGTCCTTCCTCAAGCTCTATTTCAAATAGGGCCTCAAATGTAAACTATAAAAAGAAATAGCTAATCTGAGCAGGCCAACACATGCTTAATTTCAGCTTTCATGGCTGTGTGCTTGGTACGATGTCAACAGCAAGTGTTCACATTTTGAGCAGTCTCAGGCCTTCCAGTACTCTGTTTGAGGACTTTATGTACAGCTCCTTAAAAAAAAATAGGTTCTTGAAAAATGTATCTAGTATTGGATTCAGTATTGGATCAAATTCAGGAAATTTGAGGATGCAGAATTCCTCTGTTAAATATGCATTTTTCCCTTTTGGATGTGGGATTTCCTGTCGGCATTTTGTGTTTTCCTCCTGCAAATAAACACAGCACAGAGCTTTACAGTCTGTGGTGAAGCAATATGAGAGCATTCTTCTGGGAATACATTTTTACATGTGTTAATATAAACTATGCAATAGTTCCTCAATTAAAATTTTCACTTAAAAGTCTTTTAACCCACTTTGGCAGATATGGATTTATAGAAAGACTGTTCACCCCACACTTACAGCACTTACTGTGATTGCTGGGTGAGTTCTGTGAGAATTTATGAGCAATGGTATTAATTAGCTGAGTTATACATTTTATTAGATACGATTTTCCAGCCATATAATTCTTGGATTCTGAAAGACAAAAACTGACCTACTTGGGGTTTATCCCACAGTTAAGGCTAGAGATTTTTAGTCTTTCTCTGTAGGCATATTTTTAAAGTAATGATGTAATTGTTTGTATCCATTTCCATGTCATATTGTAATATTTTCTTGATGTTATTTTGTCTTCAAACATCTCTGGGATGAGATTTCAATTGATGTAGTGCTGCTTGTTTAGGAAGAGAAGGATGCACTGCTGATGATTGGTATATAAAGACTAGATAAGAATATCTTTTGTTAAAACAGCATCCTGGATTTCAGGATGCTAAACATAAAAATCTCTCAAGGTATTTTAACATTGATGGACTTGGTCTTAAGGAGATATTTGAAGTTATATCCTGACTGCTCTGCAGGCTACAGGACTATTCTGCATGGACTTCTAACCTGAAAGGAACAATCCTGCTGCTAGTCTTTCCTTAGTGAGACGGATGGAAAGCAAAACAAAAATGTTGGCTCTTCCCAGCCCCTGAATGGTGAGTGATGATGGGAGCTGAGGTGCACTTGCACTTAATGGGAACAGGAATTGGCACACTTCACAGAAAATGTCACCATTTTTCAAAGTATCAAACCCAGATCTGACTGACAAACTGAACACGCCAAGTGGTTGTTGGGTGTGGGGGAGAGGATGCTTCAACAGAACACAGGTTGAAGAGGAACCAAATGTAAGCTGCAGGCTGAAGCTCAGACCTACAGGTGCCTGGTGAGCCTAAAATCCCTCACACCCTAAGAGCTCCATGAGGCTCAGTAAAGGACCCAGATGCCCCAGCCTCTCAGGCAGCCGCCTCCCCACCTGCCATCTCACACCCATGGTTCCCCTTAAGTTACATTTCTTTATGTGTCTTCACTGTGTAATTTGAGCTGAAGATAATGAGGGTTATGCCCACTTGCATAAGAGATGTATTTGGCTCAGCATTTCAGTAAACATTAGGTCTGAGAAGAGGAAAATTATCCTAATTACATTCTTTATTGTTTTTTATGAGGTTCTAATTCAAGGAATATGTTAAATCTTTTGTGTTTTCCCCTAGGTCTTCTTAATGACTGGTTTTGCTCTTCCTAGAGGAAAATTGCTGTTGTTGCTATTTTATGTTAAAACAAGAAAAACTTTTCTGTATCTCACCTTTAAGACAGCTTGGGGAAAATTTTCCTTTTGATCTTCATTCTTTTTTTTTGCCCTTATGTAAACTTGAATTTATACTCCTTGTCTTACTGGCAATCTGCTGTGTCCTTCTGAGTTTTCATTTATTTGTCTCTCTTTCCCTGCTATCTTCTGGTTCCTTTCTCAGTAAAATTAACAAGCTCTTACTTACACCACAGCTCTGGATTTGATCTGCTGACTGATCCAAATATGCTGCCTAATTCTGCATGTTATTTGTGTCTGGAGTAAAATCTGCTTTAGCACTGCAATTACCATTACAGCTGATTAGAAAATTAATTTTTTTCATTTGGAATGTTTCACAAAAAGCAAGTTTCTAAACGTACTTCCATTGAATATTGTAGGAATGTTCCCATTTTCTCTGTGAAAGACTGCAAGCAAATGTTGGAAGTTTTTTTAGCATTTTGTTGAGACTGGCACAAATAAAAAAACCTATATGAGCTGAATTTTTTTTGTAATTACAGAAGTCATATGAATGTAGTCTCATACACTAAAATACCTTGTTTGTATTTTTATGGTGCTAAAAGAAGTTACTGCAATTTAGAAGTCAATATTATATTGTATGCTATCACAATGAGTGAGAGTAGTGTGTCTTGCTTACCACAGACTGATTTTGGTTTTCCTAAAGAAATATGTTACAGAAACTCATGTAAATAGTGTCCTACTCCTGTACTTCCACTTTTAGCAGTGACTCATTGGCCCTGACAGACCTTACATTGTACACCCCAAATAAAGAGGTATATCAATCTTTGAGAATACTGCATTTAAACACTGTTGTGAAGTTTGAAATGAGAAAGGATTTTGTTAGTCTTGACTCCTGCAGTGGTATCAATGAAATAATGGAAATCATCCAGTGATCTGGCAGAGGGAGGATCCTCTCTGATGAGGAATTTGGTGTCAAACCCTGCTGGTGGTGCCAGAGCAGAGTCAGGAGCGGAGGGCGCCTCGTCCTTCCTGCCCACACCACGCATTGCTCCAGGGCACAGTGACAAAAATAGCAGTGCTGTTGTTCTGAGTCACTTCGGCATGTTCACCCTGTGCAGAGGACAATGAAATGTTCTTTCCCCACCTGATGAAAGGGGAAAGTTCCTGGGGCCTGTGTTTGCTGAGAGCTCTGGCTGTAAGGGCACCTCTGCTCTAAGCCAGAGCACGTTGCGCCTGAGCCCCTATCTTAAGCCTGGGGGGGTGAAAGCATGTGATCATGAACCAGCACTGGCACAGAGATACAGTCTGAAGAAAAAAAACACCTGAACCTAGCAACCTTGTACACTCTTCTTTCTGTCTCTGATTCAAGCGCTGAGTCAAGTGTGTTTATGTACACATTATGCATACTGTCAGTGCAGCCTCACCGGTGCTGTTACTGAAGCTACTGTTTGCTGTTTCCACAAAATTTAGTACATGTGGGAGTCATCATAACACAAACCCTGGCATGGACAGCCTTCAGATGATGTTTTGTCTCTTCCTGGCCTTTGTTACGTTCAGAAAGCTGTGCAAAAATCCACTGTTTCTCACAGCATCACTGCTGGAAACCAGAGGGAGGAATTCCTGGTCTCTTTCACAGATGGGAAAATGAAGCAGGGTGGGAAAGGACCTGCTGAAGGTCATGTACCCAGCAGTGTCAGGAACTGCATCAGAGCTCACGGCTCTTAAATGCCAGCTGAGTTTTGGGGTTTGTTTTTGTTTTGTTCTGCTTTCTCCTTCAAAATCAGAGTAGTTTTGGACAGGGTAGGTTGAAGTGACAGAGTTATCTTCAAAATAAATAACTGGGCAATCTGCTGTGCGCTACTCAATACCAATTCATATTGGGTCATCCTGCTCCTTAATTTTTTCCAGTAGCCCAATATTGTGTTTTTAGCCTTTATGCTGCAGTAGGACTTTGTAACCAAACATTTTAGTGGGCTGTCCATGTCCTAAAACAGTGTAGCTCCATTTGTAGTGGCTGTTCCAAAAAGGTCTCATGATAACTCCAGACATTCTAGTTTGGATCTGGAGAGCCCTGAGTCCTGCTTTCAGCTTTCCCTCAGCCGTCCTGTGTGACCTCAGGGAAGTAATTTTTTGTCTCCTGTCTTGTTTCTCCATATCTAAAAAAGGGGCAATAATGATTCCCTCTTTTTGAGGGCCTAGGTGAGATGCTCTGATCAAGAGGCGAGTAACTCAAAAAATTTATGTAGAGTTCTTCAAGGAAAACAAACCAGGAAATGAAGAATATATTGCACAATATAATGACAGCACCTGTCTATGTCATATGCTATTTTTTCCTCACTTTTATGGCACATCATAGAGAACTGTGAAAACTTACTTCTACTTTGTCCAGGATGTTCTGGATGTCTGCTTGCATACTAATGGTATGTGACCCTTTAATGCTGAAGTTTTGGACTAAATATGATTATTTATTTTTTTTAATCCAATTCAGACTAGTGAAATCTGCTTCTCTAGTTCAGCAACAAAATCAAGATCTGCCAAATTATTCAAAAACAATTAGAGCAGATGGCAAAATATGGCATCTCAAGCCTCCCAGAAACATTTAATATCATGATTACATTTTACAGAATAAAGGTTGACTAAGATAAGTGCAGTAAGGCACTTTTTATAAGTGCATTGACAGTTTTTGTTTCCCAGAGACAGAATTATGGTTTAGTTACATTAGTAGAGACACTGTGATGTAAATTTAAGGCAAATCTCACAAACTAAGATAATACAGATAGTAGCGCCTGTATTCTTTATTTTTCAATGGTTTACATGACCACCAAAAGCGAAGTAATCTGTCACAAGTCAATTTGTTCTTTTATGTGTGTCTTTTTGTGTGTGTGGTTTTGGGGTTTTGGGGGTTTTTTTTGGTGTGTTTTTGGGGGGTGTTGGGGGTTTGTTTGTTTGTTTGTTTGTTTGTTTTTGTTTGGGGTTTTTTTTCCCACTGAAATGAATTTTAGTTCTTTCAGTCCAAAAACCTGATGGAAATGTCTGGCCAAGTGAGTTTACCTGTAATGAGAAGGTGAATCACACCCTGCAGTCTGAAAGAGCTCTTTGGTCCTTTTTCAGACCTTTCCAACCTCCTGCTGCAAGGTGAAAGTTGATCAGCACCTGTGAAGAGGCTCTCCATCACTGCTTGGCCAGAAATGGCCTTTTTCATCCTGTCGTGGGGGACATTTCAGTTTGCCAAGAGTTTAAAGCTATAAAATAGTAGGAAGAAGGGAAGGAAAATGGGGTTTTTTCTGCTTTATAGTCATTTTAATGACTATAAAGCTCACTTCTCTAACATTTTCAGGCTTACAGGGTGAGGTAGTGGTAGGAATTCTCAAGGTGAGTGGTAAGTGAAAATGAGGAAGATGAGGTTTTTCCTTCATTGCTAACTTTTAGGAACTGAAATTTTAGGGAAAATAAATGACTTGAGATCCATCACAAAGAGCGTTGGTGCTGTCAGCAATAGACAGATTCCATTCGTTTCAGTACATTTTCAATTTGGCAGTGCAGAAGAAAGCCTGTTTTATTTGTGGGATAGATGTAGGTGAAAAGATAAATTCTGCTTACTGCTGACTCCTGTTTGTAGGCCTGAAGAAATCAGGCCATCACCAGCATTTCAACCTTAGAGATAGATTTTTAGTTATGAAGTCCCAGAGGCAAAGAAGGGGGAAAAAAGAGTCAGAAATCAGCAGTTCAGAAATTATTAGGAAATCTCTGGTGTTTTGAAGAGATGGGCTGTAGAAAGCTGATACCATGGATGGGGCCATCAGCTACCTCTTTCTCATGATGGGAACACTGAAAGTGGAGATCATGGCAATTTTTTATTTTTTTAAGGTTTCAGGAATCTTAAGGGTTGTTGATAAGTTGAATTCTGTAAGCTTAGTAAATGCTTTTATTTCTCATTCTTGATGCAAATAGATTAGTTGAGCCAAAAGGCTCAGGTGAACATTATCAACCTAAAGCTGAGACCCTTAGTGATGGAAGATATGGCAGTGATCAAATTCATGCAGGAGCCTTAGAGTGGGCAAGAAAAAAAATTTAAATAACTTCAAGTTCTTCTCATATTCTAGTGGTACTTTGGCTAATTTGGCCTGATTCCTGAGATGGTGTGCTGTTCCAGAGCTGCCCTTCCCTGGAGAAAAGCCATTTGGAAATGAAAAGTTGTCCAATGTTGTTGCAGGCATCTGTTATTTTGGGTGACATTTTTAGCCAGAAAAGTTAGTTCATTTTGGCCTGGAAATGAACATGGGTTGAAATGGGAACAATAGAAAGTTAAATTTTCCAGAGAGAAGTTTCAAGGTGCTTCTTTGGACTCCATGCAGCTCACCAGGAATTGCAGAGTGTGCACCTGCTAAATACAGTGCTAAATACAGGAGAGTTGCTTACAGGAATGGAGCAGTGAAGCTGATTTTGGCAGGGCAGAAAGAACACATTTCCCAGGGATGTCAGAGGCCCCTGTACTCCCAGTTTGCTCTGAATCCAGAGCAGCTGGAAGCATAACCCAGATCCTCCACATCGCAGGCAGGTGTTTTATTGCCAGAAAATCAAAAGCTGCACTGTTGGTAGAAGATGACCCCTCAGTCAAATGTCAAAACTTTGAAATATTTTCTTAAGATGGCATCTTTCTTTTCTGATACTCTGGAAGATGTGGAGACCAAAATGAGTTGCTTCAGGCTGATTGTTTGATTGATTGACAGTCTGTGACGGCATCTTTGGTGTCCACCTGTACAACCACACACCTGGGAGGCAGCGCAGGGGCTTTCAAAGCTCCCTGTTCCTCTGACAGCAAAACAGAGATGTAAAGGTGGAAGCCTGGACTCAAACTGGAATACACTGAGTATCTCAAGTAATGAACTGATTTCAGAAGAAAATACTTTAATGGAGAGGATATAATAGCACTCAAGCCTAATTTCTAAACTCTTGATTAGGAAATCTCTTGTCTTTTGAAGAACTAGGTTGTAGGAAACTGACACCACTCATAGAACCAGAGCTACTTCCTTCTCATGATGTGAACACTGAAAGGGGAAATTATGGCCATTTTTTTAAGGTTTCAGGAGCCTGAAATGTTGTTGGTAAGCTGAATTATGTAATCTTAATTAATAGTCAATACAAAATCTAGGGCTGGTTCTCTGAGGGACTGAGAGACGCAAAGGGAGAAACTTCACATCCACAGAGCTGCAACAGGATGAACCTGATTGGATTTCATTTCTCTGTTATTTAACTTAAGGTGAGTAAATTGATGCTGAAATCATACAATATGTGTGGCAGGAAACCTGACATCACTAACTGCACTCAAGGTTTTCAGTGTAACAGCTTGGTTATGCTAAGCTTGGTCACAGTGGTGAGTTTCAGACTCTGGAGAAACCAAGGTTTGTGTATACAGAAAGAATGCTGTCACATTGGGTTATTATTGTTTTATGGTGTTTAATTATTGTGTTATCATGAAAACTGCTCAGATTGTTTCCTAGAGTGAGTCAAGACAGATGCCAAAGTAACATCACTTTTACATTTCACCAAGTCACCATAATAAAACTACCTCGCTCTTAATACCTTAAAAGAGTAGTGAAATGAAATTGAACTTTCAGAGAAGAGAATAAGTGCAGCTTCCAAACAGGACAGGATTTTGTGCTGCTAAGTGGATTATACCTCTCTCAGGGTACTCCAGATTTTACAGACTCAAATCTTAGTTTCACATATAGCCTAAGCCCTAGGCCACGGTCCTATGTGAATTATTTTAGACTTGTACATGGAAAGCTGTGCTCCAAACATGAATCCAATTACCAGCTGCAGTCAGGCAATTGAATGGCTGCAGAAAAATAATCTGAGACACTGGGGGGTGGGAGGGAAAGGAAGCAGGGGAGGAGCGGGGAGAGGACTATGATTTGTGCGGTAATCAAGAGGAGAAGGTCAATTGTAATAGAACAGGCTGGTTTAGAAGACAAAGCTAATGCAGGATGCCTTCCACTCTGTTGAGGGATGCTATCAATAGATCTGCTGCTTTCATTATCAGAAATGTCACTAACTGACAAGATGAATATAGGCAGGGGAAGAAAGGCTTTTGATGGATCAGGTGATTAAAACCTAGGCTGCAGACGAGCAATTAGCAAACGCCAGGCTGATGACCTGTACAGGAACTCAAGTACATGAAGGGAGGAATGGAGAAGGTGCAGCAGTGCGCACACACGAGCGGCTACTTCTGATGACATTGTGTCTGATGACACTAAATGGGCTTTTCTGCCTGTTTTCTGCTACTGTGAGCCCCTGAACAAGAACCCCAAAATGCCTTCTGTCCCCAGAAAGTACATGGCTTTGTTAGCAGTTTGACTGTAGTTTAAGCAGCCAGCACTTTGCTTTTCTAGAGGCCGCAGGACTAGAAGTGAATTCCTATAGCAGCCTTTGTATGGTGGCTGTGGCTGCTCAGAGCCTGGTTTGAAGTGTCTCCTGTGTCAGTGCACCCATGCACCATTAAACATTTCACTGCTTATTTACTGACAGCAGCCCAGGCAGCTGACACCCACATTCCTTGAAAATTGCTTACTTTTTTATCCCTTCTGCATCTTACAGGATGGGGGCTTTTGAAAAATCTGAGGGTATGTTTTCTGCTAGGCTTGCAAAATAGCAGTTAAGCCTTCAAGTACATTCCCCCAGCCTATAATTCAGAAAGAAAAAGGGTTTGGATACTTATGTTTGTTTTGCTGCTGTTTGCATAATAATATATGTTATACTTGAGATATGGCAAATGAGCTAATGCTTTCATCAGTTTGAAATACTGGCACTTATCAATTATAAGAATTGATTGTCACAAAGCTTGTAGAATATTGTATTTATGGTTGAGAGAAATGCTATAGATTTCTTCAACTGTTTCTGGGGTTTTAATTGTGTCTTAATATAAGGTGTTGAGATGCAGCTTTTAAGGAGACCATAGAAAAACCTACAGGCTTTGTTGGAATCATCTATGATTTCATTAAAAAAAAACAAACCAGAAACAAAAACAACCCAAAAAACCCCCACCAAACCAACCCAGATTTTGAAAAATTGGGGCATCAGAAGTTATGACGAGATGTCAGGAGCTATTTATTCCATAAAAGCGTATGGTGTTAATGTATCCATCAGTGCTGATAAATCCATCATGGCTTAATCTGTTGTGCTCAGTGTGGTAACAGGACAAGGAGCAGCCATCTGCTTACCGTATTTGATTGCCGTTTCTTTGCACAAATACAGTCCTGCTTCCAGCACTTAAGAGTGATTAGCTGCAACTTATGGAGCTTGCAGTGACATTCCCACTGAGTAATTACTAGAGAAAGCAATAGCGAGAGCATCTGAACACGGGGGCAAATGGTTAGCAACTACATTTGTGACAAGTTTAAGGTCTGACAAATCTCCCCCCACACGTGTGCCATAAGGGAAAGGAAAAAGGGCAGAGCACAATCTGTAAAGGACGGGGATGTCTGCTACAGATAATTTTCCAAAGCCTACTCCAGAAGCTTGAAAAGCCTGATTTCCTATCCCTCCAAGCCCCCGAGGCAAAACAGTCCTTGATTAAAAAAGGGGGGGAAAAATTTAATTGCTCTTTCTCTCACATTCCTAGCTTGGTAATTTGTTTTTCCAGTAGTTGCATAGTATCAGGGATGGGGGCTTTTTGCTCAGACTCCACTCATCAGGAGGTGGTGGGGGCTGAGGCACAGGCATGACAAAAGCTTCTGTCCCCCCTGAATAATAGTTTATTTCATTTTGTGTGCTAAAAGCGGCTAGCTCTCCAAAGCCTGTCTTGAAATTACTGGTTTGGAGAGATCTCCTGCCAATACCGAGCCTTCCTGCATCCCTACCCTGTCCTTGAACTTTACTCACCCAAATGTTTGTTTATAGACAGGCAGATTAAATGTGCAGTGAAAGAGAGTTGATTTAGCAGCACAAAGATACTCGGAACAATTCCAAGCCCCAGTTCTGACTTATTTTAGGTTCTTAAGGGGGATTTGAGGTTTTCTTAGAACTACTTATGGTATTTTGAGCAATTTTCTTTTTGATGAGTGGCAGCTATTACCCTTCTCTTTTTGTAGGATTTTAATACTTTCTTTCCCTCTGACCAAAGACCCCAACTCTTCCCTTTTCCCCATCTCCTCTCACTCTGAGGAGGAATTAAAATGAAACTTCACATTGCCTCCACTGGGCTTTCCACCAAAAGGAAAAGGCTTGACTGTGACTTTTGATTTGCATGGCCTGAAACAAAAATTAATTTATCTGAAATTAAGTAGCTTTTTGAAGCGCTTTGGGACATGTGAGAGATGAGAGATTCTGCATGTCCTACAACTAATGTGAGTGTATTTTACCTGTCCTGGTAATGGCCAGCTGTACCTCAGGATTGTGCTCAAGCAGTCACTTACAGACTTCTCTTCCTGGGGCAGGAGTAACATCAACCAAACTTCAGAGCTCTTAGAGCTGCAGCTGTTTTCAAGGGGCTTTTTGGATTTTGGAGAAGAAAAACCATTTGTTGTGCAGTTTCTCCCCATGCAAAGTGAACTTGAACATGGTGGTGAAGATTTTCCCTGGTGCTCTTGGCCTGTGTGCCAGAGCACCCCTTGCCAAATCTGGGTGACTGAGAAAGGAAAGACATTTTTGTATAGCTGTGGACTAAGATTTTAAAATTGTTTTTGCAAACAGGTGAAAATGCAAATCCTTCCTCTGAAAATTCCAGAGCACAGCCTGTGTAAGGTCTTTCTTAACAACAGTCAATACTGCCCAAAGCACTTCACCATATACTGAACCTGAGCATCCCTAATCCAAGCTGCTCCTGAGGCTTTGCCCTGATTAGGGCAGGGACTGAGAGGTTTGGGAGCCGGGCAGCAGATCCCAGGAAGGCATGAGAAAGGTGGCATGTGCTCAGACTGGAAAAAAAGGAAGTACGAATGTTTTAGTGAATTTTGCCATGAGCAAATAGATGGAGCTTTTCAAAATAGAGAAACACTTGTGAAAGAAATCTTCCCTTCCTTACTTTGTCTTCTCCTGGAAGGTTTGTGATCCCAGTTCTCATTCTGCCTCCTGGTCAGCTCTTTTCATTCTGAGTCGAATTGTGATGGGACAATTTTCTTTCCATGCCATAACTTGTTGCAGCATTAATTACATCTTTGCTTTAAGAGCTGCAGTTGCCAGTAGAGTGATTGGGTTGTTCTTTGCCTTGAATGAGAAGTGGTGACTTTTGTTTGCTGCTGCTGCTGACTGGATTTGTGCCAGAGTCATACAGCAAATTAAATATTACATATCTCTCATATAACCCTGGCTAATTGAGAGCCAAAGTAATTGCTTCTGTAGTAATTGATTTACATCTATAGCCAATATTTCTGCGTGTCTTTTGTTGTTTTAATTATCTAATGATTTGATTGTGCAAGCAATACAGAATAAAGACTTCATTTTGCATTGCAGAAAGTCAACAGTTTGAAGAAGAGAGGTTTGCAGTCCAAATTGCTCAGGACTTTTTGACCTGGACATCTCTTCGACCTGCACTACTCAACAACAGTAACATTTTTTATGTACAAACATTATATGTAAGAAACATCTTGTATTGTGTTGGAAGTATATACTCAATTCCTTCATTTTATATGTAATAATAGGATTTGCTTTTTGTCAAGGAATAAATATGTAGTTTATTTTATTAACCAAGACTGAGAAAAGACTGCCTGGGGTTTTTAGCTGGGTTATTTTATTTGAGAATTTTTTTCTTTCCCAAGTAATACTATAATTTGATGTTTGACTGTGCCTGCTTTTGAAGGCTGATTACAGCATTTGAGGACATAGGATGCAATCAGTCCTTAGCTAATTACTTTAGCTGGTTCGTTATTCATTTGCAATGCAACCTCTTCCAATCTAGCAAGTAAACTGTCTATGCCATGCCAATGACAGTGAAAAATGAAGAAAGAGCTCAGGAGCTCTGGAAGGATGGGAGATTATGTTACAGTTTTATTCCATCATTGCTGGCTGAGGATCTGTCTGGGGAAAGTTTCCTGCTTGCCAGCAGAGGAGGACTGGAGTGTGGGAATCCAAGTACAGGTCACTTACCAGAAATTCTGGTAATTCTGTCAATCTGAAGATGAGAAGAAAAAATATTAATGTCAGAATGAAGACCAGAAAACCACAGCATGGAGGAATAGAAGATGTGGAAGAGAGAAGGGTGGTCCTGATAACCAAAAATTTTTATGAACTGCATGAACAGAAGCAATCTGCTGTGCTATCAAAAGGTTTGAAGAAAGTATGTACCCTCAAACACCTCATCAACAACCTTATCTGAAATAATCTAAATTCTCACTGTGTCAGGATTCATTGGAGTCAAACATTTCTGGAAGGAATTGGTGAGGCATTTGCTCCTGCCAATATCCTAAATAATCCTTCTTATGTTGCTGCAAGGGGAGAATGAGAATAAAATGCTGAGAATTCTGCACCTTTAGGGCATGTTTGCAGAGAAAATTAAGCATGAGTTTGTCAGAATCACTGAATTTCACCAGATTCCTTCAGATCATGTTTTTGTTAAATAAGATTTGATATTATTTCACCCCTTTGTGCCCTTCTCCCTCTGTCTTACATGCTGCAGAATTTTTCCTGTTTACACCAACGCTGGTCTTTTCAACATAGCCCAGTGCAAGTTTCCCAGAGATGCTCCCTAGCCTTGCTGCTATTTAATTTCTTTGACCTTTTAAGTAGGAACTTTTAAGTTACTTTACTACCACAGAATATCCTTTTTTATTCAATACAATCTGCCCAGTGATTACAACCATATTGTCACCTATTTTATTGATGTTGGATTAACCAAAGTTTTAGTGATTTTTTTAATTATTATTTTGGTAAACACTACGTTTTTGCACTGTTTTCCATTGTTCTATATTGTTCATGTTTTTTATAACCTTTACAAACTCTGCTTCCAGGGCTGTAAAATCCATGAAATGTGGAGTTAGAAACAGAGTAATGTAATGCATGAAAAAAAAAGTTATTCTCATTTTATAGCCATTTGTTAGGTAATCAATTTAAAAGTCTTCTATACTGCCCTTTAAATGTGTAGGTGTAATTCCTATAAGCATTAATCAGATTTACATTTTCTGTTCACTGAAGACCATATTCTTTAATTTGCTTCTCTTTCTATACACAGGTAAAAAAAGAATCATGTAGATAAAATACTACAGTGTATTTACAAGTATTTTCAATATTTGATTTTAACAACTTTGTCTTCAAATTTGTTTTGGTCAGACAGGTATAAAACCATAATAGCATTGTTTTTATTGCACCTCTTTCCTGATAATATAGCAATGGTTATTTCATAGCTAATACATTTAGAGGGACATAAATCTGACTCTCAGTATTGATCATCCGCCCCAGCAAAAAAGACTCAGGGGATTGAAATTCTGAAGTGGAAGCTCAGGGTCATCCCTAAGGGAGGTGCTGTCAGAGCAACTACCCAGGTAAATTAGAAGGTGGCAAATTTAGAGGAAAGGTGAGGGAGGAGGCATCCAGAGAATGGTGAGCAAGCAAAGAACTGTAAACTAAACTCAGACACCTCTGGGAACATACTGGAAAAAAAACCCCACAAGTTTAGAGGAGAAAAAAAAATTGGAACTCCTTCTTAAAACTCCTGGGTTAAAGAGAATGATTTTCTCTCTCCAGCACATGGGCATGTTGGACTTGTCTCTGCTGTCTTGCATTTGTGCTGAAATTGGCTCCGACATCTGGAGGTTAGTACAGTACCTGGACTTTGGAATTAAAGAAAAAAAGGGCAAAGTCATGTTTTAGTAGTGTTTTTCTATAGTGGGAAAAACCTCTTGTGTTTGAGCTGCATAGGCAGGGGTATTCTGAGGCAGATATTTGGGATAGTATGTGTGGCAGTAAACAAAACAATGAACTTAGGTGGTATAAAAATTGTACAGAGACAATGTTCAGACTTCAGCAACTTCATCACAACTTCAGGGATTTCTACAGACTCTGTTTAGTAAAATACACTTGCAATGTCCATCAGAACCTAGAACACAGATTCATTGAAAGCCATAATATTTTTGTAGTGTAATAATTCCACAGTTATGCTCAGGAACTATCACTTGATATCATAGATGATAATTTAGAAGTAACTTTTATTTTGGTGCACAGCAAAAAAAAAAAGGCATTTTCTAGCTGGCTTTCTAACCTTGCCTCAGAGCTTGACTGATCATTTCTTTCATCAGAGGTCATCTGTGCTTCTAAAAATGAAACCTGTGTGGCCACTGTTTGTTCAGTTGTTGCATATTAGCTCCTCAGTGGTTAAAAAGATCTGAACAAATAAGAGGGCTTACCCTACATTATATTACGCTTTATTAGTAGGAAATTGAAGTCTAGAGATTATTATTAAGCCTCAGCCACTGAAGGCTACCCATACTCGGATAAAGACCCCTCGAGCTGACCCTTGATCAAGCTGCATTAGGAGGGTTTTACCCTCATTACTAATTAAATAAACAGTGCTGATGGTATTATTCCTCCTCAGAGGCATTCCATGACATCAGGTCTCCGTGGCACCCAGGGACAAAAGGAATCAGGTTCCTTTTGGAGGCTCAGTGGTGAGTTCAGGGTCTGGCATGGGGATCCTGCCCTGTTGTGTTTAAATACGGCTGGATCGTGTGTCAGAGGGCTTCTCCTTGAAGTTTGGGCAGAACAGGGACAAGGTTTCTATTAAAATAGAAACTTTGTGGGTTTTGCTTTCCAAGAGGAAGACAGGCAATTTAATTTCTGCTTTGGTGTGCCAGGAAATACAGAAGGAAACAGCTTGATGAGTCGGAGAAGCGCAGACATCTAAAGAGAGGGTATTTGGGTAACTTTGGTGCCTTTCCAGTACTTAATTCAGATTTTTACTAAGAATGTGTCTTTACAGACGCATTTCTTCACTTGAAGGTAGGAATAAGGTTAAGGTAAAGAACCCTTTAATTTCTCCAGCGTTTCATATGGAAATTTCAATTGAAGGGCAAAATCTCTCGGCCAATATCACCTAAAAGTAAATAAATTCCAAGCAGAATATTTATTATTATCTGGGAAAACATTCATCTCTTCTTTAAACAGACAGAGTTCCCTGGAAACAAAATAGAGATGGATCTGGGGTTTATTTTGTTTTCCTGATTTTTTCTGTGTGAAGGAAGTTCTGAGGTTTACACAGAGCTGTGGTGAGATCAAAAGGTCCAACCTGGGTAACAGAAATTCCTGTCACTTGGGATGACATAAAGGATCACCTCATCACTGTACAATAGACTGCACTGCCTCCCAGTCCTGAGTGTGGAGAACATATGAGCAGGAGCCAGAAAAATCAAAATAAATACTCAGCTTTTCTTCCCAACATTATTGAATTTGGCAGGTTTTATCTTTGGTGCAGTGTGCTCTTGGGGAAAACACATGGGCCAGGGCTTTGGTTCTCCAACTCCGGCTCCAAGAAGAAAGAAAGGCAAAGTAAAAAGAAAATACTAATTTAGCTAATTAAGAAGGTGCCATTACTTTATTTTGTTTGGTTGTTTCGAAAGTCAAGTATCTTATGACTTAAATGAATCTTCTTTGAATTGCAGTATTTTCAAATTAAAAAATTGTCAAGTTCAAATGGAAAAAATGTCTAACAATCAAAAAATCTGTTCCTGATATTTTACAATTTGTTCTGGTTGCAAATTATCATCACCATAAATGAATTTGTTACAGCTCGTCTTTCCTATACATTACTTTTTTTTGCCATAGGCTTCACTCATCATTTTTCATACACTTTTTAAGTAGTTAATTAATGAACATCCTGAGGAGCAGGGCACCATCCTGCACCAGGCTCACAGGGAAATGCCACCATGTCCCTTCAGGTTGTCACTCAAGGATTTCAACCCAACACTGTCCCAATTGTTTGTCTGCCATGTCTTTTCCTCTTTCCCACTTCTGTGACACCTGTCCCAACACTTCTTTTACAATAATACATGCCAAGAGAGAGGGCAGAATCTCCCTGCCTGCTCTCCCTCTCCCAGAATCTGTATTTTATTAGCCTATAAATTTAAAGGATCACAAAATACATTTTTCAAAGCCACTGGCACCGCTTAGAAGTCTCAGTGTTTCAGACTTCTCTGTGAAAGATGGATTTGTTGGAAAATTACTAACAATGTGTAAATCTTTATAAAACCAAGATCAATTCTGAAGTAACACTGTTTATTTTATTGCTCATCTGTGTCACAGTGGCTCTTGATGACACAGAAACCTGAAGTACAAAACAAATATACTGTTTGTCAGATCTTATAAATTCCGAGCAATGCTTGAAAAATTTTTATTTGAAGTGCCCTCTAGTAGGGAATGAAATCTTGTGAAAAGCACAACATTCTGCAGAAAATTTAACTTAGGTTGTTTTTTTTCCTACAGGAGGATGGCTAAAAAACCAGTAAGCTTAAGGATTTTTTTTATATTTCTATAGTCCTTTTTTCTTCAAATTTTTTCTTACTGTTTATATATATATAACTTTATTAAGGCTTAAAAATTTCATAAGGAAGTTTTAATTTCATAGCAGCTAAAGTTTTATTTATTCTAAGTGGATTTTTAATTGTTTGGCAATTTTTTTTCATTTTGCAACAGAATGTTCCAAAAACTGCATAAAATGCTGTTCTTGGAAGCCTTTATTCACTTGCACTGTGGACACCTACACTTCCTTGGAGACAAAATTAACTCTCCAATTTTCATTTGATCATTCATCTTCTTGTTTTCTCCTTGTTTTTCCAGGGTAATGATTTCCACAGAAAGATCAGCTTTCATTCATTTATAATGGCCAAAACATGTATCAGAGGTACAATTGTGATGATTTTTCCTGAATACAAGTTGCCCTTTGAACATCAACTGCCATAATTAGTGATAGAAGTGATACAAGGCAGGAAAATACTTCTTCAGAGGCATTACATCCAAACAAGGATCAGCAGTGTCTGTTTTTCTGAGCTTAAAACCAAGCCCATAGATTATATCAGACGATGATGTAAAATCTTGCTGCGTGCCATGGTGTGTCATAGAATAATGGCACGCGGTTTGCACTGACATCACATAAATGTGAGACTGTCGCAGTGGAGAAAACAAGTGGCCTTGTCCCAGGGCAGCTGGATTTTCAGTTTTTCCCCCCTCCTTGTTAGAGGAGCAAACCCCCTGCTCCAGATGACCTTGAAGCACGAGTGGAATGTGCATGTGGGGCACATCCTGCCTTCTGGTGTTGAGACATTTGGTGCCCTCTGTGCAAATCTCTGCTTGAAATGCAGCTGCACCCTGAGCTGATATGACTGATGAAATGTTGGGAAACCAAAATGAATCATAACAAGGCAGTTATGAGGGATGGGAGAGTGTAAATAAATCAAAGCAGAGATATTAAAGCAATCTTTTAACAGTAGCATTTCAGAGAAAGTGGAGGAGGTGGGGAACACTGCTGGAATGGTATTTCTGAGTTTTCTGTGTGTCAGCTGTTAAGCTGTGCTCCAAGAAATCCTCAGGTGTTAGCATGTGCTCTTTGAAAGAGCTCAGCAGTGCCATGTTCACACATTCAGTACAAAGCAACTTGTACTGTGCATTTTAGGAGAGGGAGAAATCTCTTTTTCTCAGATTTTCTTATAGGAGCGGCGCCTAAAGGAGAGATGAATTAAACGGTTGTGTAAGTAGAGAGATTTTATTTAGTGAGAATATGGTTTTGGATCTGTATCCTTCAATTTCTGGTTCAGGAGAAATCTCACTGCAACTCTTCAGAAGTCTTTGATTTACAGTTTTGTGGTACTTTAGGTTAAGAACGTGTCCTGTTTAAGTGCTGTACCTGAGAAAGCACAAGGTGTGGAAAAGTGGGTAAGAACAAAACTCCACATTTATAGCAGTCACCTGAATATATTTTTTTACTTGATTGCATATCTCAAGAGCAACAACAATTCTTACAACATCCTTTATCCTCATGCTGTGTTAGATCCATAAATGTTTTACTTTTACTTTTCCTTTTTAGCTGGTTTGAAAGCCTATATTCAAATGTGACAGACAGACTTAAAACCACAGGACTTTGCTATAAAATCAGGTGTCTGTTGGTTAATATATAAAATATATATCTGCATATATTTCTCCAGGCTGCATATAGTAGGTAAAAGGCAGGGGCATTTCAATATCTTCATTTTTGTTTTATCCTGATCCTTCACATACTGGACTTGTGTTTCTATCTGTTTCATCTAGTAATGAGATTGGCTTTGGCCATCTGTTAATTTGAGTCTCTTTCCAACTAAATCATTTGGGGAAAGAATTTGAGTTTCCTCACCTTAGATTGTAAGAGGAATTCAGAGAGAAACTGCATTAGTGGCATTGCTGTTTATTTCTCTGCAGGGCTGTCCTTACGAATTCTTCTTTATAAAAAAATTTCAGTGATTCCATTTTACCTTTTTAGATCTTTGGAACAAAAATGAAAAAAAAATTTATAAATGCAAACCAAATAATTTTATAAATACATATTATATAAGTATATATATAATTTTACAAATACAATTTTACAAAATACAGTCTTTCCAGAGAAGATGATTTAGGTTTCCTTTCCAAGATCAAATGTTGACTTTAGCCCAAGGGGCTTAAAGAGGCCTATGGATTTTATGTGACACTTTTAGGTGGGATGATTACCAAGATACTCAAATAACAGGAGAGAGGAAAGGCCTTGATGTATATACAGCACACAAAAACCAAGAGTGACTTTATGATCATGAGGAAACCCATATGTTTTGAGTTACTTTAGTTGCCTGTAACAGTTTGTGCATTATTGGCTTCATTTATTTATTGTGTTGGCCTCGGCGCATTAATACTTCATAGACCTGTAGAGTAAGTGATGATTGACAGATGTTTTAAGGCCCTGATTCAAGAACGTTTTTTGGCTCATGTTGATGCCTATTCAGGTGAAAGTCAAGTGAGTTAAAGCCCTGCCTTGGATGGAGTGAGGCATGTGTTTAAATGCCTCTATGAATCATGATCTGCATAATACTCCCTCAAGGTAAACAAAACACATTCCTTATTTTCTATTTTTTTTCCAGTGAAAAATGTCAATCCCCGGACCTTGTCAGTCTGTTTCTGAGTGACTTCTTTGACTTGTACCAAAAAAACCCTTTCCTGCAAATTACCACCACTGGAAAGAGGGCTGAGTAGGAATTTGTGAACAAAACAAGCAGGAGAATTAAAATGAATGACTTCCTAATGAAGTTGCTATGGAAATGTCAATAAGCGGGGATGCAAATTAAATGATCTTGCTGGCACTTTCTGTTTCCGTTGTTCTTTCCTCACTGTGTATGGGAAGGAATACATTCAGGATGTCTTAATGCTGCATCACTTGGCTGTCTTATAAATGGCAATTAGATCAGTAGGTCTGCCACGGAAGGGGCAATTTTCTCCCATTCTTAAAATGAGAGATGGAGACGCAGTGGTTTCCATTCAGAAGATAAACCACACGCAGTGCTCTGGGATGGCACTTTCCAGGCCTGGCCCCACCATGGTGGCAGCCAGCCTTTATTTTGGCCTGCCAGCCATGCCCAGCCTGGGGTGTTTTAATTGCTGGCAGTGGCTGCCCCTTTGTTTTTGTGTATTCCCTCTCCCAGCGTGCCTCCCATTATGGGTTGTTGGCAGCTCTGAGGAGACTGAGGCTTTCCAGCAGGGATTGCTTTCACGAGAGTCATGAGAGAGTGCACCTCTAATATCATCTGCACCGAGGGTAGGAAGCAGGAGTAATCCTTGGCAGAGAGCCAGGGAGCACAGAGGGACATTTTTAATGGCCATTTTTAACTGCTGCTGGTGCAGCTGGAATTCAAGGGTGGCTGGGACAACTAATGAAAGGCTGGGGTGGGAAAAGCCCAGCTCGAGTTTGTTGTTGATGGGCAAACACACCTGGTGGGACAGGACGGAGCTGATTGCAGCTCACAGAGCTGCTGCATGACAAGTGCAGCTCTCCCAGGGTGACATCAGTCAGTCCTCGCCTGTAGAGAAACACAGGCTGAGCAGCAGATTCTGAAGTGCCATCAGCAGTGGCTGAGCATTCTTTGGCCAGGAACGAAATTTCTGCTCCTTCATGTGGGGAAAACAGTCTCTTGCAGCTCGTTTCCAGATGTTAACAAAATCAAAAGAAAAATGTGCAAATGCACAGAGAGCAGAGTTGAAAGACAGATAAAATCAATCTGGCATCTTAGTTTAACAGAAAAGGTGAAATAAATAAAAAACCCATATAAAAAAAACAGTCCTAAAATTCTAGTTAATTGCTTTTACACAGCTCGTAGCACTTGCTGGTGAATGCTAAAAGGAATTTCTGGAAAAATATTTTTATAAGAAGTTTAAGGGATCACATGGACATTTTAACCAAGTTGAGTTCTAGTCCATGAGAAGTGAATGGAGTTTCAAGTGTTGGCCTCTGTGTGACCATGAATTGGATCAAACTGAGTCTTCAGTAAAATAGCTCTGCATTCAGCAATATCTTAGCTAGCACAGTCAGCTTTAAACACAGCTATTTTTGCAAATATTCAATAAGATTTGGTTTTGAGAAAGGTAATACAATTTCAATAATTTTATTTAAAGGTTTTTACCCTTCTGCATGTATTTTTCATAATTCTCAATTTCTTTTTAATGCTTGCATTTATTTATGACAGAGGTCAGTGTTAAAAGAGCAAGAAACACAGGCAAGATTTTCAGTACAAAGCATCCAATGCACAGATCCAAACCGGATCTGCAAAGGTATTTCCCAATATTAGGAATGAAGATTATGTGTGTTCTGGCATTTATGAATGTCGAATCAAATACCAATCACAGTCTTCTCCAGTTTCCTGAAACCTTTTAGGAAGTTGTAAGTAAAAAATTGACCTCCCTGTGAATATTTTGGTGAGTGAAATGTACATGAAATATATTGATGATCTCCTGTTCATACTAAGAAAATAGGTCTGCTATTTCTTGGAGTGGATTAAACCAGGTATTTGATTCAGAAGTGATGTTTTTGTTGGCATAAAGTTGCCACTTCCTTTGTGGAGCAGCAGGACCAGCAGATGTTGAGCTGTTGGGGTTCTGTGAGCTCCTAAAAAAATTGCTTAGAGAAAGCCCATTCCCATGACATATCAAGAACCCTGCATGGTTATATTCACCATTGGTTTACACTTTGAATTTTAATTAATGGCAACTTCAGGAAGCCACAAAAAAAGAAAAAAACTCATGAAATACAGCTATTTCTAATAGACATGATGGTTTTGAGACAAGGTATGAAAGAAATTGCAGGTATGTTCTTATTTTCAAGCAGCTTCGTTCTAGCTAGTGAATTATTTAGGACCACATTGTTTGTTGTGATTGAAAAGAGTTCAAATTCAAAAATCAGGAGACCAACAAAAAATGAGAAACTGGGGCTCCAGGACAAATGTGGATTTGCAGCTGTGGTAGTTTCTTATCCTGTCTCTTCCCTTTGCTTGTCAAACTTATGAGCACAGTGGCACTGGGGGAAGGCACTGCTGAGAGTGATGATTTAGGTTTTTTTGACCTTATGGCTGGCTCCTTTTGGAAAGGCCAGATGCTGAAACTAGGATCCCTGTCTGATGTTTATCTGTGGCACTGAGAGAAAAAACCCTTCTTGATTTCCTTCCTCCCTGCAGAAACACAGGAACTCAATTCAGCTAGGTGCCAGAGGGGAAAGGAGAACAATGCCAAATTCCAGCCTGATTTCTGAGCCAATTCCCTGCCAATGGCAAAGAAATAGCAGTGTTCTATCCCCAGTCTACTGAAAAGGGGAAAGGGATCCCAGCCTTTGGGAAGGGAAGGCTGTAAGAGAAGATTTAGGGATACTTTTGTGGGGAAGCACAATGGGATGGAGGATCTCATTTTCTGTTGGTGCTTTAGACAACATGAATCAGTAATCGCAAAAATTCACCCCTGAGTTATCACCATAACTTAAGAATTGTGACCGTAACCAAGCTTGAAAGGCATTCTTAACAAGGACAAGCTTCCTTTGCAGGGGCCTAGACTAAGATTCACATAATCCAGCTCTAGGATATGCTTGAGGTTCAAAGTTCAAATCACGACAGAGAGCAAAGCTCCACGGTACAAAATTTTTTCTCTGCCACACCTCAACTGTTGAATTATTTTCAAATGCAGCTTGATTTCTGGGACCACTTTCTAATTACTTTACATTTTTAAGAGTGGACTGAAATAGCTGACTCAAGCTTAAGGCAAAAATTATTCTTCCTGATGCATTCCTTGGGAATTGGGAGCTCTGTAGGGTGAGATACCTCTAATCCACAGTATTTCAGGAAATACGGAGTCTGAAAATCTGAATCTAGGTATTTTCACTGGTACAAAAATGGACTTGCATTTACTGAAAATGCCAATTTAAGCTGCAAATTGCCACAGGTATGCACATGTACCCACTCTCTCTGCAGTAGCATAGCTCTTCCAACTGAAATTTGTAATAGATTAGATAAATTTCTTAAAGATACAGAAATTCAAAGGCAATAAAAATGCTGTGAAAAGTTGGCAGATTGAAAACTCTTAGGAGACAGATTGTTCAAATTGGGCTCTATGTAACTCATAGCACCAGAAGACATAAATTTGTTTTCAGGCAAACCAAGTAGAAGTTGCCTCCCTTTGTAATGAAAGCAGAGATCCCTTCTTAGCATACATAGCAAATTGAAGGCTTGCATGCTTATTTACAGGCTGAAAAGACTTCTGTTTCTGTTCTAAGTCTAAGAAGTGCTTGACATTGAAGCTGCAGTTAGCAAATGTCTGTGAGTAGAAGGGGAGCAAGAGAATAATTACCTGGGAAAAGTAACTTGAACCACCTACTCAGAACACTTGAGTTGCATTTCCTGTATTTTCCAGATGTGTGTCTTTCCTTGTGTGTGTTCACTTCTTCCTAAATCAGAAGTAATTTTATTCACTGATAGTGTGGGGGTTTTTTGATGACTGAACCCATATTTAAATCACAAGAAGAAAAAAAACCACAAACCATCTCTGAAAACAAAACTTTAAGTAATTCCAACTCATAAGCAAGTTGAAATATTACCTGGATTAGATCAGGGCAGCACAATAAGCTGTACTCATGGCTTCCTAGCAACATCTAGGAGTTGCAGAAACAGAGTCAATAGGAACATTCAGTCTAGGAAAAGCACCTCATGATTCCAGACGTTGGGAAGGACCCCAAGGCAGACAAACCTGTTCATATTTGTAGTACAGGGAAGATGTGAGGACACTTTCTCTGTGCTCCACGCACCACAAGACGCCACATTCAACCCATGTGCCTCTGCAGAGTAGATCCAGGTTTCAGGAAAAGCCCATGAGGAGGAAAGATGAGCAGGGATCTTGTGTTTCAGGCAGTGATACCACAGAGGGTTGATAGCTCCCAAGGAGATCTGTGAGCTCCTAGGGGCATCTGATTCTCTGTGAAAATGGTGGCAAAGTCTAAGCAGACCTGTGGCAAAGAGGTGACCTGCTAGTGTAAAATGATCAGTACAAAATCAGCTGTTATAGAACAAATGTCAGTGAAAATCACCAAACAAATTTCTCCTCATTTGGAATTCCTTGGTGTCTCACATTCATGTAGAGTTTTTCTGGAAGGAGACCCAAGGAGTATGTCAGTCACAGCCTGATTAGCATGAACTCCTTAAACTAAGGCTTCATCTTTGACAACCGTGATATAAACTTGTTCTTCCAAGAGTAACCAGAGGACAGGTACCTATAGATGTCATCCATCACCTTCAGATTTACTGCCTTCCTTGCAACCTGCCTTCATTGACTCACTTTGTATTCCTTGACCTTGGCTAGAATTGTTTTTTAGAGTTTGAACTCTGCTGGACAGTTCTGGCCTGAATAAGAATTTTGTTCTCTTTGCAGGAAGCTGTTGAGCTTTTATAACTGAAATGAAAGCTTCAGCTAGATGTGTAGTTTGTGTATATTTAAAAAAAAAAAAGGCAATAAAAATACAGTGCTGATAATTTTTTCCATGCTCTGACTAAGGTAGCAGCTTTCCATGAAAGCTGAACAGAGCTAAATTGAGAATGCAAAAAGGAAAATGATTCTGAAAGCAAGGAGGTTTGTGAAATAGCGAGCTGGCATCTTACAATGTCACTCCCTTTCTCTTTGGGACAGCTAATTTCATAAAAGTTTGAAGATAGTCTTCTTTGTCCACAGTCTGAGTAAATATCTGATGGTAATCTTGCCTTGGGATAGGATTTTGCTGTCATTTTTGCAGATGAGAAGCATCCAATGTTGTAAAAGCTTGATTTGTGGGGTTTGCCTGCTGTTCATGCACTTGGGATTTGTTTTGGACTGCATTTAGTTAAGTCTTTAGTTTTAAGAGCACCAGGAGCTTCTGAAGTTCTGGCAATCCTCACATGATCTAATCCATTAAAATTCAGGGCATCCCAGAACAGCGAGGCTGTGGAAATTTGAGCTTGAGTGATTGATCAAAACCTCCAGATTGGGTAGGACCCAGAAACAGAATTGCAGTTCTGGGATTTCACATTTTCTCTGTTCAGGGCCTTGTTCTAACCAAAGCGATGAGTAGAAAAATTTGTGCCTCTTTTGTGGAGGGCTAAGGCAAGTTGTTGCAATGCTGAAAACACAACACAGCTCTCAGCACCCTGCTCTCCAAAATTGCCTGCTAGCATAAGTTCTCTGGCATTAAATCCAAACTCATAACATTATTCATTCTTTCAGCATTTCCACAAGTTATCGTGTGACACAGAGGTGTGACAGAGGGATGCTGCCAGGGTGGGGATTTTGGCTGCTTCTTGCCCCAAACCCATCCAGCGGTTGGTGTGACTGGTTCTCCGTCCAGCTGTACGTGCTCATCTGAATTTCATAAATTCTTCATCCCATTGACAAAATAAATGTGCGGTCAAAATTAAAATTATTTAGTAATGGGGGAATTGAAGTGCCCTGCACTAGGACATGGTGAAATCCAAGCTCTGTCAGCTGCTCAAGTGACTGAATCCTACAGACTCTCCCCGGGTGTGTAAATAGGACTGGGCAGTTTTAGTTTCTTTTTGAACAGCAAATTGCTGCCTTTGCAAATGTTTCTTTCACATACATGCCATGTAATTCTTCCCAAGACCCCGCCCCTTTTAGTTTGCTTCACCTCTCAGCTCCTCTGCTACTTTAAACACTGCCAGTACTAGTCTAGATAGGAAAGGAAAAATTATTTGGAAAAGGAAAACAAACATCTGTACACAATCATATACTCCATCAGTGCGAATACAGGCACCCGAGCCTTACACAAAGCTGTGAACATTATGTGCCAAATTTGTTGCAGATGTAGGCAGAAGCAAGAAAATATTGAAAAACAGAGAAAAGTCAGTTAAAACAGGCATACCAGCTTTTATGAAGAATATAATTATTATACACAAGTTCCTTAATATTGAATTAAACACAGCTCTTTTTTTTTCCTGTCTGCTTATAAAATATTTTGTAGACAATATTTAGGAGAAAAGTAACACAACAAGAGGTAGCTCAGACGCCTCCAATGATATAAGTTTTATCCAGATGTAATTTTAAAAAATACATCTTTGCAGACATGAAAAGTCCTGTGGGCTCATTTTTAGAGAAGTGAGTTTCTCAGCATGTTTCAGCTTGCTGTGACTAGTGAGAGTGGTCAGCTTGATTTTCTTTCTGTGGTTAAGGTGAGCTTGTTGTGTTGTTTTATGAAACAACCTATGCTAGATATAATTTCTGTACATTAAAAAAATTCCTTAGAGGATCTGCTGACTTTAATGAAGAGAAAATTTAATATTAGTGTCCGCAGACTTCCCAAATTACTTGTTTATTTTTTTTAAACTTAATTTTTTTTAAAATTACTTTTGTGTGTACCTTAATGAAAACGAAACAGTAAAACAAGAGCTTTCTCTCCACTTTTTTTTTTTAATTAGTCATTTCTTATTTTAATGAAGACCTTATTAGGGAGAGTTGAGTAGCAATCAGCAGTGAGGAATTAGAGTTTAACTATAAGGTCCTGCTCCTCTGGCTAACTTTTTGTAACAGATTTGGACATGGAATCTGAAGGATACAAACTCTAGATGAGCTTAAAATTAAGCACCATTCATATGTACAAATGGCAACAAGTAGTTTCAAGCATTTTTATCTTTAACAGAGATACTGGCTAACATTTCATTTTTTAAAACAAACAAAACAAAACAGTTTTGGGAAAGGAGTTCTGCTTTTCCCATGAGAAAAGTTAAATATTTTGCCTAACATGCTGTGGCTTATGTCCAAAAACATGTACATTTTTTAGTGCATGGTGGAATATGTATTTTGGTACTTCATGAATTCAGCTTCCTCTCTGCATCAGGCTTCTCAGGTCATTACATAGTTCAGCAAGTAAGGAGATGATCTTGGTGCCCCCTGGGGAATGCACTCAGAATTCCAATATTTAAGGAAAAAAACCCTTCAGTCTCTGAATTCTCCAAATTTTCAGACCAGTATTCACTAAACCAAGTTTGAGAACTGATCGGTTCTGTCAAAATACCAGCATTGGAACATGAGATCATAATTTTTGATATTTTGGTGGAATATTTTCAAGTTATATGGCTATATGATAGATGAGAAAAAAAGTATGAGATGGCAAGAATGGACTGTTCTGGCAGGTAGACTTTGCCTTTCAGTGTGGAGCTTTTAAAAATGATCAGAACAAGTTCCAGGAAGATCCATAAATATATTTATGGGTGCAACCAGTGACAGTTGAGCCAGGTACAGTTTGAGGAACTTGTACTTCTTCTCTTGACAAAATTCCAGTGGTCTGAAACCTGAATTAAATCTGTGAAAGGGAAATCTACAGACTCATGGAATTCTCAGTCTGATCTAGAAGGTAAAAATGGGGAAGGGTGGGATTGGCTGGCTTATATTCAATATACTTACTGCAAATTCCGCCTGAAAAAAACAGAGGATTAGCAAAATATTCTGTGTGGTTGTTGTGGCTTTGGAAGAGCAGATATTTTGTATTTCCTCCTTTATATGAAACTCACCAAAGTTGGAGTAGTTCTAAAATCTGGAACCTCCAAACAGTAATTAAAATAATCATGGGGAAAAATTGATTAGTACTGGGGCTTTGGAGCTTAGAACTTTATGCAGGACACACATCACATGTTGGAAGAGCAGCTTCCAGTGGAAGTTCAGTATTTCAGAGTATTTTGACATTAAACTACAGAAATCCAGCACATGAATAGTACAGGAAAAAAAATCATAATTTGTGTAAGGTGAAGCAAGGATTTCAGTAGTTGCACTTGATTCTCCTCCAACTTCCGTTATCCCATCCCATGTCAATTCCCTTAGAATTAATGGCCTTGACTCCATTAGAAATGACAAAAGTTGCTAATTTATTATTTCTTCATTTTCAGTAGATCTGAACTTGCATCTCAAATTAATATTTTTTTTAATCATACTTTCAAAGTTTTTTAATAGCTTTGTTTCTATGTGGACAGCTAAGGTAGTAGTGGGGACCTTCTGAACTAGAGAGGATGTGGCCTCTTTTTGGGTATTTCACTTGATTTCTGTGACAGGAACACCACCAAGTCTTGTGCGGATACACAGGATTTTGGAGCTGCAACTGGCAGCTCCATGTGAAAATAATTCAATGTATTTGTCTGCATATGCAGAACATGTGTATGCACATATATGCAAACACATATATATTCTCATTCATACTCATAAATACTTTAATTCAAGAACAGATACTTGTTCCTTGTGTGTTTCAATGTTTCCAAGCTCAAGAGTGTCAGAGTTTGGCAGTAAAAAATGTGATTCTCAAAGCCCTCCTGTAGTAATGGTTTTGTACGAACCAGCTTAATAAAAACATCAGGCCTCTCTGTTCCAAATAATTTTATTGCAGTTAACAGCTCAGCCAGTTGTCAAGTGTGTTATCACCAAGGCCCCCTCTCTCCCTGTGAATAATGACACCAGTGAGTGTTGGATTTCTGTAGCATCTGAAACATATAGGCACTGTCTTACAGCTGTGCAGAAGTTTTTCTCTAACACTTTGGAAGAGATAGTAGCTAAAAAAAACCCCTGTTATTTTGTGCAAAAGCTATTTAGTGATATGGTTTCACAGGCTTCAAACTAGTTTACCTACTTCAATTTGCATGAAAAATATGCAAAAAACCACTTCCTGGGCATTGTCAGGATGGGGCTTTATTTTGCTATACTAAATATGGAATTTTCAATAGTTGTGAGTTCTTTCCAGGAATTAGTTCTGGACTTGACCTCTCCAATACCTACTCCATTCCTTGTGTTTTCATGGGTGTCTTACCAGGAATCACCTCCTTAATGTAAATACTTCCATAATGTATGGAGAATTTATAGGGACTTTTATTTGCCTCATGTATAATTCTTAAATTTATAAACTCTATTCATGTGAAGTTTGTAGTATTCCAGTTATTTCTTTTTTCCTTTTAAAACTATTTTGCAGTTTATCCACTTGTAAATCTCAGCTTGAACTGTAATGCATTTTTATTGCCCTTTTTTCAAGGATTTGCTACAGAAATGTTCTTTGTGTATCAACTCAATGTGGAAAAGGTATTCAGTAATGTGCCAACGATGAGCTCTACTTTTTTTTAAAAAAACAATATTCCAAGAATAAGTTCTACATCTAAAAATATAAAACTAAGAATTGTGACTTAGGAGTAATGCAGAGAACTTTGTAGCAAACTGACTCCCAAATTTTATCCTCTTACTTATGATGTTAAACAAGATGTTGGTTCTGTGGAAATTTACCTTTAGGAAACACAACTGGATGTGATTCATTGTGGCTTCTGAGAAGTTGGGATAGAAATGCTAAAAATGAGTTTTTACAAAATTTATTCTCACTGATAATTTTTTTTCCTTTATTTTACCTCTCTCACCTAACACATGTTCAGTACATGGTAAAGTCTATTTTTTTTCAGAGAACATATTTGATAATTAAGAACTAGAATAAATTTCAAAAATTCATGAAAAAATAGATGTCAAGCTGACCGTGAAATGTCTACTAGTGCCTTTATTCTTTTCAACACATGATGTAATATTGCTTCTTAATAAATAAATATATAACCCCAGTTTCACCCATACAACTCTAGTATTGCTTTCTACACTAACTGATCAAATGGTATGAGCCATAAGATTATTTTGATGGGGAAAACAAGTGTAAATCAAGTATGTTTTTGTGTGGTTGCTATATGGTTTTTGTTGCCTGTACCATAGGTAGTGCTTTAGTTAAGGAAAGCTAGGGCTTGAAACTCAATTTCTTAGGTGAGGAGTGATTTATGATTGCAAACATACATTCAAAATAATAAACATTTGTTAAATTTGCACATTCCTCCCTTTGCTATATATGTATATTTCCTGTGTGTAGCTTTAGTGTCTTGTGAGTAAAAAAACTTCTCATAACATGTCCTCCTGCAGCATTGCTAAGCTCAGCTATTGAATGCAATTTTTTGTGTGGTATTAGGTTAAAAAAGAAAAAGTTCTTTATCTAAAAAGCTTTATGGTATTTCTACTACAAGCAGGGGAGTTTACAAGGTGCCATTGTTTTTCAGTGCAGTAAAAATATGTTGAGAATTACCAGTGTACATATAATGTATTTAACATAAACAGATCCACAAAAAACAGGTCCCCAGCTTGCTCTTGCTGTATTAAAAATTACTTGACCATACTGTTATGCTGTTTTTTAGGTGTTTCCAGACAGGAAGATGAAGCTGAGCCTTTAGACACAGAGTTCTTTTGAAGAGTTTCTACTCTTTTTCTTTGTGGAGATGATCAAGTTCTCTGTAGCTTATGTAAAGTAGTTGTAGTCACTCACCGTACAATACAGTATTAATAATGTGCTTTGCTTATAAATAAAAAAAAATGTTTTTAAAGAATAAATAATAGTAATAATAATAACAATTATATATAAAAAGTGACTCCACTCCTGTGAAGTTCAGACTGAGCACTAGGGAAAGACTCTAGAAATTAAAAACAGATCCTGCTCTGATGCTTTGGTGCTTTAGGAGGATTCCTAAAATCTTTATTCCTAATATTGGTGCCTCTGACAGGCAGATGTATAAAATCCCCTGACAGAGGATTCTCAGTTTCTGGTGGTTTAATATTCAGAGATTGTCACGCAAACAGTCACCAAGGAAGAGAAGAGAGATCCTAGCAGCAGGTATGGATATACAAAGATTACAAATAAATCATTGTTTTACAGGAGGGCAAAATTTAATTGGGCAGCACGGTGTTCTGTTCTAAGGAACTGTCCTTTATATTAATGTGAAGTTTGCAAAGCAGGATAAAAAAGTGGTGTCCAAATTTTCAGTTTCAAGAACAATTACATTCATATATTGAGATTAAGTAAAATTCTCTACTGGGGAGTGCAAAATAAAGCATTTGGGAGAAGAATCTCCTGAACTAGGTGACCCATATCTATCCAGAGAATCACTGGGGGTCACTTTATTACATGAACTTTTCACTTCCCCAAATGCTCTTAAAGGGAAAAAAGAACATGGGGTGTGGAATGGAGAGGAGTTGGAAGCAAATGTTGTGAAAAGGTGAACGCAAACCTGAAGTTTCTGGTTCAGGCTGTGGATGAAGAGTGGATTATGTCTTTAACTGAGAGGTCACTAAGTTGCAGTGGTGGTATTCCAGCTGTTCACCTCCTTATCTTTCAGGCCAGGAGTTGCTGGGGGCTTCCCAGATTTTGCCCATCCTCGTAAATACCCCAAACCCACAGTATCTCTCTATTCTGAGATTGCTTTATGCTCATGGAGTGAACCTGGTCTCCTGCTGCATCTCTCCTCAGACCACTGGCGACTCCTTTGGATTCTAATTCAACAACACCTCAGGTTCTTTTGCCAGCAAAAATACTGAGTTCAGCTGCAGCTGCATCAATTAGCTCCTCAAGCTTGCAAGTAGTGACACCAGTGACACTTTTTTCGGGTGAATGACGGACCTACTGGTTAGTCCATAAATGTAATGATCAATCCTCCCTTTCATGTTGCTGTGTTTAAACATTCTTTTACCACCATGGGCTTTGAAGGTGACAATCCTCTGTCCTTCACTCATAAAAAACACACAAATATTTTGTATCTGTCACAACTGAGTTTCACAGATGTGCAGCAGCACAGATGCTGGTTAAAAAATAAATTTTAAAAATTA
>VWYI01026691.1:52265-70268 GCA_013399455.1 Anthoscopus minutus
TCAGTGGACTCATCTGGCCCTACGCCAGTCTGTTATTCTGAAAGTGGAGGTGCATTTTTGATTTAAGACTCCTGCTAATTTGCGATTTACCCAAACCAGGCTTGTCTTTCGACTAGATAAAAGAGTTTTAACCCTCAATGTGTCTTTAGAAGGATGAAACTCTCTGCCTGTGTTGGGTTTTTTGTTAGTTTTGGTTTTTGATAAAGTACAGATCTACCAGGATATGCTTAGTAAAAGAATTATAAATGAAGAGTCTCTTTTGAACAAACTACTGAAGCTACTTCAACTCTTCCAGCAACAATTAGTGTTTCATTCAGATGCTGCAATGAGCAGTTGAGAATAACTGAGAGGGACTCAAGGACTTTAGGGGATTATTGGGATGATGGGGAGCACAACCATCAGTGAGATAAGGAAAATGGACCTCTGGAGCCCAGAGAAATGAGAGTCATTTCAAGGACTGAGCAGCTGGATTAGAGCTGCAGCAGCAGCAAACACCAGAAGTTATTATTGACCTCATGGGCTGCTCACTGGGGCAAGGCTGACAAGTGGAGGACAGTACCTGTTTTCAGTGGTTTCCAGGGGTTTGGTGTGGGTTTTTTTCAGGCTGACAACAAAATGAAGCAAAATTTTTCATTTTTTTTTTTTATTCAGCTCTGGGGGACAGAAGAGTGCACATCAGGTATCTACTTTATCGTGCTGATTTCAGGCAATAATTTGTGATGGAAGAAGTGCACACCTTCAAACCTGCTCAGCTTGACTCAGAAAAGAGGTTTTTAGTTCAGATCACTTTTGGGCAGAACTGGTACTTGACATTTTCATTAAAATAACCACATGCAGCACTACTTGCTGCAGGAGTTGCAAACTCCTTTGCTTATTTTATTTTATTTTCAGGGGGAGGAACAGGCCCTCAAAGTGCCTAAATGCAGAGGAATGGTGCATGACAGTGTGTGTGTATATGTATCCCCTTCCCTCTCCATACATTTAGAAACCATAATGGGAAAAAAGTCCTGAAGTGGAAACACCAGAGGACTTATCTGTGACCCTGCAGTGATGCAACTCTATCAGTGTCACAGAGATGGTGCAGATTTACACCAGTGTGGGGTCAGAGAGCAGAGCCTCTCAGAGCCCAGAGCAGCAGGGATGGTAAAAAGTCAGCCTGAGGCTTTTCTCTGCTGCTTTGCTGTTTCTGGTCTCGGACGTGTTTTACTTCTCCCTCTTCTTCCAGCATGGATGTGGCAGCTACTGAGGCTTTGGATAAGTGGAAAGGTGAGCAGCTCTGTGGAGGGCCTGTGCTGACAGAAAACACATCTGAGGGAACACAAGTCAGGATGGATCCCTTCCCACAATGTCCTTTCTCTCATGAAACTTGACAGAAAAGTACAGCAGAGGCAGCTGGGTTTGCTGCTAATCTCTTGTCCTTCACCTGGGTTTGTGCTTCCTCTGCCCTAATGTCTCCTGTCAGCTTTTGCTGTGTCCATCCTTCCTTTCTTTGCTGATCCTCTACCATGAGGCAGAAGAGAGTATCTAATTTAGGGAACAGCCATCAACAGACTATAAATTTGGCAGCTTGTCATGAGCATACTTCAATATGCTGTGTAATTTATAAGGTAATTCATCCATTTTTAAGACCAATCCTGAATCCCAGTATATCAAAAAGCAGAATAATAGACTGCTGCTGCCACTTATAATAATGTGTCCAGAAATACATTGTGTGAGGGGCCTTGTATCTATCACTAAAAGTGTTTTAATTCTCCTTTTTGTGGCCATGCACTATGTATTTAGTAGAAGTTATGGCTAGGATGACTTCATTGATAAAGCTCTATTTCATGTAGCATGGAGAACAAAAGATGTAACGATCTCTGGTGTATCTTGTGGATTCCCATGGTGTGGCATTGACTTCAGGGGGCTGAACATTCTCTAATTAGGGTTTTTTCTCTGTCCTGAGTTCCTGGCAAAATCAGAGTTCAAAACTCAAGATTACAGCCTGATGCGGGTTGAACGTGTTTGATAGAATTGAAGGGATAGAGAAGTTCTGGAGACAGCTTTAAAATACACCCATTGCTTTCACTGTTATTTTACAGGGGAGATTCTTCACTCTGGGCAGAGAAAACCAACCCTGTGGTCCTGCTTGTTCATCCCAACCCAACACACATACCACCTGGATAAGCTCAACCTTTTCTCTATGAGGGAGGTGGACAGGGATATTCTCTCTGGCCATGGGGAGGAGAAGGAAGGTGACTTGTGCATTTCCATTCCTTTCCAGTTCTAGTATAATGGCAAGTACTGAAGGGCATGAGATTAATCCAATTGCTATAAAAGCCCTTGGATTTGTTAATTTATTTATTTATTGTTTATCTATTCATTGCTTATCTAGTAATTTATTGAATATTATGAACTGAGAAACTACCAGGATTGTATTACTTGATGGGCTTGATCTTGAAACCAGGTATAATTTGGCTATTCATAACCTAAGTACAGAAAATTTAAAACAAAACAAAGCATACATTGTGGAGACTTACAAAAATCCCTAAGAATGTGAGATACAGACCAGAATAACTGAAATCATAAGTAAAGACAGAAGATGACTCATTCCTCTCTGTGCCTCACTGCCTGCAATGGAATGTCAGATTAGTGCAGAAGCCAACGCAGACATGAAAATTGCCATAATGCAGCAGAGGTTAAACCCCAAATCAATGCTGAGGGGCACCTGTGCCATCTCATTCACTGCAAAGCAGGTGGCAGAAACCTACCATCTCCAGAAGCCAGAGGAAGGGTTTTCAAGGCAGGAACTAAACATGCCTTGGTGTCAGATCTGGGACCTGCACGCCAGGCTGGAGGACCAATGTCAAGGTCAGCTCAAAGCTGCTGTACAGGAGGGCTAGTGCTGGAGTTTGGGCCTGAGCACCCGTAAAATGCCTGGAAACCAGAAACATCTCCAGATATTCTGGAAGTCACTGTCTAGGAACTTTACCCTGAATTGGTCCTGCTTACTCAGACAATGCCAGTGAAGATTTTCCATAAGGAAGGGTATCATGAATTCCACGGTCCTTATCAGCCTCCTCAGGACCAGCGCACAGATGCACAGCTGCGAGGACAGAGCACTTGTGGTGCATTCACCCTCTTTTCCAGCAGCTCTTAGGGACTTCTGGGAAGCCAGGGGTTTGTCTTCAGGGGGAGAACAAGTGAGATACTGAGTCCATGGGTATTGACTTCCTGGCTATCAGCAGGGTGTTGCTGTGTTTCCCATATGACATTGTGGCAGAGGCAGACAGTCCAGGGCCAGGGAGGGATGGAGCAGTATTGGTTAGACAGTGATTCCTTTGGGATTATACCATCTAGAAGATGGAAGAGGGCCAGAAAAGATCAAAGGCACAGTGCCTGCTAAAAATAATGATTACAGCTGTGTACACGTATGGTTGTGGGGGGTATTCTGTTTTGATTTAATTCTTAATCTGTTAGGAAATATAATTTCAGTTCAATTTCAAAGCAGATTTTCTCTTTTTTTTTGGTGAATTAAAATATGTTGCAGATTCCTTTTTTTTTCTCAGAAATGAATGTGTGCATGTATGTAGTTGCAGCTTTACAGGCTGTTATCATGGCATTGTAAAGGTAAGCTCAGTTTCTTATGCACTTACATTATAAAATTGTGTGTAAAACTGAAACGGTTCACTGAAAAGGAAACCATAAAATTGTAAAAAGATTCATGATCCCTTACTGGTCTTATTTTAACAAGAAACTATAAAAGGAAACATTTATTTTCCATGCTAAAAGTAAAGGTCACTCAGTAGCTTTCAGTTTTCTTTCCTTCTTTCTCCCTTCTTGGCACTTATGTTCGTTTCTGAAAATATTTCATTCTTTCTTCTTTCATTTCTCCCCTTTCAAGCTCACCATCTTTCACTCTAACAGCTTCTTTCTTCTCTATCGTTATTTCCCAGCAAACCAATATCCTTAGGGGTTCTCCTGCCTTTTATTACAAAGAGTTCATCTCATCCGGCCCTGTGAACTGCAGGGCAGATAAGGAACTATTTTCAGCACTCTGATGTTCTAGAGGTAGTCTGCAAACCACTTCAAAAAGACTCATTCTTTAGTCATTCCTAAACTTTCTTTTCCACAGAGCCTCTGTAGCGTCTCAGAACAATGGCAGAGAACCAGTGGTCATTTGTAAAAAGCTGCAAGGAAACATTAAAAATTGTGTGCCAGACTCCACACACAGAAGATTCTGACATTTCACTCTTGTGTGGAGATACAGGGTCAGGCAATTCTAATTTTTAAGAAGTCAGATACTCTGATTATTGAATATTCAGGGACTTTATGGACGAGAACTGTAATTTCTCTTATCCCTGAGGTCTCTCCTGGGTCTAAACACTCCAGGAGTATAGCATGAAGTGTTCACACTCAAAGAGTGGTTTCTATCTCCCTGGCCAAATTCTATTCAGTCAAGTCCTGGATTTACCAAACAATTTTGCCTTTTAATGGACCAAAATTCTGATGAATGCAGTTCATGGCACCTGCAGGGCCCTTCCATGGACTTTATTGCAGATGTCTGTCCAAAGCTCTGTGTATTTTCAACATGTTCTGTGCCATTTTGTAGCACAGAAGTTTTCATGGGCTTTTCACCACTAAGATTTTTACTTTTCCATGGGTTTAAGAAGCCCGTGAACTAATTAGGAATTACAAAAATCTTGAAATTCTACCAGTAGCATAAGATTTTTGTTTCCTTCCTTTCTTAAGGAATACTTGGTTTTAGTTGGCATTCTGTTTGTCTTTCTATTTATTGTTCCTACATAACCTCTAATAATAAAAAGTCTTATGTTTCCCAGTCTCATGATTTTTTTCCCCTTTTTTTTTTTTTTTGGCAAGAAATCTTTATTTTAAGGCTACACCATATTGACTTTTCTAATTTTCCTTCCCTGCTCTAGTAACTCTAGTGGAGTTTTAGTGGCAGCTACTTCAGAAACCAGTCTTGTGACAGCTTCATAGATTTTATTCAGTAATTTACGTTCTGCTTTGTAAAGCTGCAGACCACTGGAGCTGCTGCAGGTGCATATTCTTTTTTCTTTCTCCATTTGGAATTGAAAAGCTCTTCCTTATTTTTAGTTCATTTTTGTTAATTTTATTCAAGCTCCCTCTAGTTAATATTCTCATCATCTCTTTCTGTTTGTAAGAACCCAAGAATAAAAAAAAATCTATTTATTCCACTGTTTGCTTTTCTTTAGTCATTTGCTTCTATAAGAGAAATATTTGGCTGGTAATATAGCAAAAAGGAAATTCTATTTTTTCCCCCTGAAAGAACTAACATAAAATTCAGGGTTATTTTAAAATTGGATATTTCAACCATCTCTAGAACACCTTGAAATAGTGTAATTTTTTTCCCCCTTAATTAGCTGAAATGTTACATTTAAAAATGTGACATGAGATAGAAATGAAATTCTAGCAAAATTCTATCTAGGGCAAAGTAGCTACTGATAAATCTGAATTTCCAGGCAGATTTGCTCCAGTGTGCTTGCAAAGCAGCTGTTGGATGTTCTCCAGTGGGAGCTGTGTGTCACCAGTGTGAGACTGGGACATTTTAAAATGTGTTTTACCCATGGAAGGAGATCTGCAGGGCTTGGCACTGCCTGCCCCTCCTGTCTAGCCTGTTCTCCCTCTCCCAGACACATTCCCAGAGGATGCTTTGGGAGGAGAAACCTTGGCACTGGCAGGGTGCTGGGGTTGCCCTTTTGAGTACAAAAGAGGAATGTCATGGCTGGTACATGTTGCTGCTGGGGGATGTCAATATTTTGGGCCTGGTTTCTGCTCTGAACAGAAAAGTGCATCTGCTCCCAGAGCTCATTAGGTGTTCAGGGTAACCGTGTGCATACTGAAGGGACACTCCATTGAATTATTACTCTCGATTAATAGAATTATTATAAAAGAAAAGTTAGTGCAATCATCCCATTATTTGTTTGATGGGAGAACCTGTTCTATGCACATAACTCTAAATAATGTAGGGGCTAGGTCTGAATCTAAGGCTAAGTTTACTGGAAAGGCTGAGCACCTGCATAGCAATGGATGAGATTTCTCCAGGTGGAAAGTAGGGGGGTGGTCCAAGAGGAGGGCCAGGCTCCCATACTCTTTTCATGCTGCACTTTCTGCTTCTCCTGTACTGGATGGGGCATTGATGTGATCTGTTGCACGTAACCACTCCTCAAAGGTTCTAATCTTAGGTTCAAGGATAGTTCAACATTTGCAAAAGTTATAAAAGTTACTGTAGCTTAGTGCAGAGTACTAAATATAATATTTTTTATGGATCATACCTTTATAATTCTTCCAAAGAGGCCCAGTAGAAATCTAAGAGCAATAGTAACACAAGGAATATGCTCCTCAGTACTTGAATGGTGTAAATCTAGGAGAGCTGCAGCTCCAAACACTTGAGGAAATCAGGTAGGTATGCTGAAGCAGAAAGTAGTGACAATTTTGGCAACTCCTAAAATGCCACTGAGTGCAGCAGAAGAGAGCAGAGCACCTTTCTTTCCAGCCAGCATGTCTTCTGTCTCTTTCTTTCTCACAGCTGCCTTTGTCTACTGTGTATGCAAATACCTTCACTACATGCCTCATGAGTTTTCTGGCCTTTTATGGTTTTCCCAGATACCTCATTCTTCCAAGGAGGTTGTGGAAGTGTTTGTGCCTGTTTGTGTGCACAGTGAACAATGCCATGGACTATTCAGTGGAGTGATAAATTGTGCTCACTCCAATGTCAGGTACCTCTCATTGACTCCAGTTTCTTTCCTATTGGATGTATCTTAGATTAACCAGGCATTAGGCATTAATCAAGGAGGTATCTACAAATAAATTTTTCATCATAATGAGCTGTGCAGCTGAATTAATAGTATTTGCACTCTCATTATTTGTCATGATGTATGGGTGTGATAGCAGTGCAGTGCACCCAGCTTGGCTGTTGGTGTTGCTGTGATCTCAACATATAACTCAGCAGCAAATAAAATGCTAATGTAATAATAGGACATTTTTTCTGCCTGCAGAGTATTTATAATATTTTAGACACTGCATTAGAGTTTGCTTATAGTAGATAAATATTTTTCAGCTATTTTTTGTTTAGCATTGATAGTGGTAAGTCAAGGCACCAATGGAACAAAAGTAGGGTTTTGGATTTTGTTGTAGTAGAGATCTTGCAAAATAACTCTTAGCAGTAAGTGTAGATGTTGTATTCCACATATACAGTATTAAAATTTCACTAAATTCTGACTCCAGAAATTCTAATTCTAATGAGGAAGAAAAAAAAACCCCTTTTGGTAGGAACTTAGCTTTTAAAACTTAGAGTGGCTTTCACTTCGAGCCAGTCACTGATTCAAGATATTTTCATTTGTATTTTTTCTGCCTAAGAACTGGTAAGAGAACTAATGTTCTTTCTAAGATGACAACTAATGTCTTTTGCAAGAGAATGTAATTTCCTTAATGACTGACTGAATTCTGAAAAAGAAGGATTTGTGTAAAGAACTGGTGAATACAGCCCACAAAATAATTTTGTTGTGGATAGAGGCATTTTATATATGTTTAAAATTAATTTTAGTGGTATGTACACTACCATTAAAACAAAATTACTGCAAAAATTAACATGGATATTTAGATCTGTTTGCTCTCAGCATGTTATCATATATGCACTAGGAATTTTTATTATTTTTCATACTATTGGCATTGAAGCCTTATAGGTAGTAAAATGTAAACTCTGAAAAGGGATGTTCATTGAATCCTGGAACTGTCTGGATTGAAAGGGACCTTTATAGGTAATCTAGTTCCAAACCTTCTGCAATGAGCAGGGACACTTTCTGCTAGACTGAGTTGCTCAAAAAACCCCGGGCTGGAATGTGTTTGGCAAAGTTTATTTTGCCAGCATGGAGAGTGGAGACATTTGGAAAAGTGAATGCTAATTTCAGAGATGCAACCTGTTCCAGTTACGCCTCAAATAATGAATAATGAACGACAGCATATGACAAAACTGTCCTGTTTGTAAAAAGGAAAGACAATAACAAAACCACCAAAGCAAGGCCCAAGTAACCCTGGAGGGCTCTCCCATGTGCAGGAAGAGGGAGAAGAGATACAATTGCAGAACAGATTAACTGCAACCACTGTTCCTAGTTTTTGTGTTGTATTATTGGATTCAAGGCAAAAACTGTGGCTCTCTGTTCCTATGGAGTTATGCAGCCTCATGACACATTTCAGAGTTTAAACATTTGCAGCAGCCTGACAACACCGGCCGTCTTCATCCTCCTCAGAAATTATATTTATCCCAACACAGTCATCTTGGATGTCTTTGCAGACATAAAAAAGAGCAATGTGATTGAGGAGAGCTCATCCCAGAGCACATTTATGGCAGGATTTCAGTCCCATCATGGCAGTCAAAGATCTCTCAGCTGTTGTAGATGAGGCAGGAATTCCTGGTGTGAGGCATGGCTGTTTGAGGTGTTCTTTGAAAAATATCTGGGCTCTGGATGCATTCACTCTGACCTGTGGCACAGGATGAGATTAGTTTGCATTTCTAATTAGTTTCTGCATATCCTGAAACAGCTGGGCTTCCCAGAGCAATGTATAGGCTTTGCAGGATATCACCAAGCTGAAGTTCTCTCTATGGATATGTAAAGATTAAATGCACAGAAAAGTGCTATGTGATCAGGTTAGCTCAGCAAACACAGCTAGATACTTTGGGATGTAAATTAATCTCAGCTTTCAGAGAGAATAATATGACCCCTTAAAATTCACTGAATTAATTACCTGACAAATCTGTAACTAAACACACAGAATGTGCTATGCAGATCAGAGATCCCCCTTTCTCCTTGATTACAGCTCAAAGTGGGAATGCCCTATAAGCGATATCTGTGATTCTTCTGCAGACATTCTCCGAGACTTATAGCTGGTAATTTTTTTGCAGCATTTGGCAATTGATGGTGGTATTGATGCCTCACTGCTCATGGTGTGTTTTCATTCTGTGTGTGCTTGGGCTCTTTTCTGGGAGCCCTGCAGCTCCCGTGCTCTCCTGCAGCAGAAGTCCTGAATTTGCCTTGCCAGATCTGCTTGATGTGGAACGTGGAGTTCTGGAACAGCAGCTATGTTCCTGGAATTCTGCTTACAGTAGTAAAAGCTACAGTTCAGCAGAAAGAATAATAGTCACAATTGTCACTGAAGTGTTTTGACACTTGTTCGTAAAGCTCCTTCAGAATGTACACAGAGTGGATCATTTATTTTAATGAAATTCTGTCTAACACAGGCTATTACTCACTCTCCCTCTGATTTCTGTGAGTGCCAGCTCAGAGGACTCTTTTAATGATGAGCCTGAAGAGGCTTCCTGGGATTTGCAGCTATGAGCTTCTCCCAGCACATTTGTGTTTTGAGCAGGAGATATTACTAAAGTGGCAGAAAATTCAGAGTATGGAAGTTCACCAGCAGAATAAAGCTCTCCCAAAGACACCCTAGTATTTTTTTTTCGTTTTTTTTTTTTTCAGGGAGAAAAGTGAGGTTTGTCTAATATGTACATCAAGTAAGGGTGGGAGAAAGAATGTGGGGAAGTCATTCTGCATCCTTTGAATCCCCTTGGTTTTGGGACAGAGCAGTGCCTGTATCTCCATGTTCTGCTCTGAGCTGAGGGTGTGAGCAAGCCTAAGTACGATAAATACTTTTATGGCTCAGTCACCACAGCAGCCTGCAGACTTTTATCCACACAAGAACGCCTGCCCTAACAAAAGCAGTGTCTTGTGGTCATTCATACCAAGCAACCCCTCTGTCTGGTACCATGGATAATAAATATTTGGTTATGCTGGAAAAACTCCGAGTGCAAAAAGCGCGTCCTCCCTCTTTTGCCAGGGCATCTGGTCCCTGAAAAAAATGTCACCTTGCTGAACCGCATTTAAATCAAAGTGAGGTTTAGATTCTAGCTCTGATTCAGATATTTATAAACCTGTCATCTGCATTTCTGTGGGTTGACTAATAGCCAAATTGCTCCAGGAAATGCAAAGGAAGACCATTTGGAGGTCAGATAATATTTAATCAGGAAACTTTTCAGCAAAACTTTGATGTTCCTATTAATTTTATCTTTTCCCTGATTCATAAATAATGTCCATCTGGAGAAACTTAAATGCATTTAGTTATGTTTTATTGAGCAGGAAGTAATCACTGGTCACACACTTTTAAAAAGGAAACCACACTTGGCTTTATCTTCTCTTTCCGTGGAGAATAGAATACACACATGGTAAAATTCCCTCCCAGCAATGTCTCTGCTACAACCACAGATTTTTCTTGTGTTTCTCTCTTGTTGGATCACCCGAGAATAAACCTAAGCACCAACAAAATTTTCTGTTTACCCTGGATGTCTTGAAATACCACGGCTCTCAGGAATTACTTTGTTGTTTCATTTAAAGGGTATGTACTACAATTGATTCCAGTGCATCATGACATTTACAAAAGTGCTTTTTGCAAGAGGGCTACTAATCTAGGTGAGGAAAGAAAGCATCCAGAATTCAAGGTGATTCTTACTATTCTGCAGGCAATTTGTGTGTGTCAAAGGAGGAAGGTGTGGAAGGCACGGGAGAGAGGCAGAGCAGACAGCCTGTGGGTGCACAGTCAAGCCCATGAGCTCCCCTTTGGGACAGATGGACACCCAGGCCCCAGAGGTGACCCAATGTCACCCATCCAAGGGGCTGACTTAGGTCAAAGCTGTTTCTCACCTCTGTTCCCCCAATGCCTGCCACATGCACAGTGGAAGGGCTCTGGACACTCTCCAGAGTGTAGTTTTGTGTGGGCAATGGCATGTGGTGACTGAGGTATTCTGCCACCTGCTATGGGATGTCATTGTCACAGGGTACTAACATTTTTCTTCCCTCACCAAAGCTCCTGTGGTAAATGATGCTGTGATATCTCATCATAGCTGAATTTATAAATTATTCTGGCCTCTGTAGTTGTTCATTGCTAAGATATTCAAACCAAAAAAGGTAGGAAGTAAATGAAGAGAAGCTGGTTTTTTTTGTTATTCTCAAAATAAAACTGAATAGGGATTTTGTGCTTTGGTCTGACTCTTAAGCAAGGCATTCTCCTCTTTCTGGTTGGTAGCAGAGGGAAAAGAGCAAAGAGCTTTTTTAGCTTTTACATAAATGCCACTCAGAGATCCCTAGCCTGAGGCTACTTCTGAAACAAGAATGATCTACTGGATCAAATAATGTGAAGTTTTCTGTCTTTCCAGTTTAACTATTGTAAATGAAAGATAAATTTCAGATAAGTTTCTAAAGTGTTTTTCCATCCCCAGGCATACTTTTTACTTTGTACAATTACAAGTCCTGTTGCAATTTCAGACCAGTAGGCCTTTAAAAATTTCTGCATTGTAAAATTCTGTGCAAGTTATATTGGGATACTTACATGGGTGATTTTTAAAAATAACTTTCACAGTGTGTAGATCAGGACCTGTGCAATCCTCCCCTGCTGAAGACTTGTAAAAATACCTGCCCTTTTTTAGATTGCTTTGTTAAAGCAGCAAGATTTATCTGTGTTTAATTTGTGATCCTCTTCTTCCTCCTGCCCTCTTCTACCTAAAATCTACAACACGCCTGACCAGTTTTTGGTCTGGTATTACAAGAGGTTTGTCTGGAATATTATGTTTATTTCTGGGAGAAATAGCTGAACAAAGAGAAAAATCCTATTAATGTCCCAGCAAGCAGCATGAGCTCAACCTTTACAAAGTCCGCAAAGGAGCTCACAGTGAGATCTGTATGTACTGTATAAACACAGAAAAACATAATAATTTAGACAAATTGCAATTTTGTTTGAAGGTTGCATCTGTACAAATTTAAATATAAGTGATTTGTGAGGTTGGAGCCAGTGTATGCTGTGAGTGCACACCCTGCTTTAAATCTAATGATGAATAGCAAACAGTGTTCTTTGGGAAACTGCTCTGTAAAATTGAAATTTAAATTATGGGGTTGTTAGGGGTAGGTGGCTTGCCTGTATTCCCTTCCAGGTTTTCCAGATGATAATTCCCTGCTTCCACCTGGCTCTAGGAGTCATTAGTGGGTGACAGCTCTCTGAGGCATCCATAGAGCTCCTCTGCCCTGCCTGTTTGGACTGCTTGTTTCAGATGTGTTATCAAGACATTGCTATTGTGCAGATACAGATTAGTTCTTGAGACTGATTTTTCTGCTTCACCAGTTCTTTTGTAGCTGCCAGAACTAATTGCTTACATTACATTACCAGTCTGGGCCTCTATCACTCCCTGGATGATGCCATCCATTGGAATACAGCTGTATACTTAAATGCACTTCTTAAATATATTACCATTTCTGCCCATGTTTACAACTGACAGAATTGTCCCTAATTTTCTTTTGCTGACCACCACTACTTGCCAGAAATTGTGTAACAGAGAAACTGATTCACTTGACTTTTATACCTCTAGAATTTCCAGAATTTTCTGATTTAATGGGAGCTCAATAAAGCTATGTATAAATTCTGTGTACAAATAATCTTTCCTTTCTGAGACTGGGTAAAGTTGCTCAGAAGCAACATTCTGGTGACTGCTGATACTTAGAAAACTTAAAGCTTCAGAAAGGCAGAATGAAAATCTGGAAATGCATCAAAGCCTATCCTTCTTATATAATAAAAGGGTTTTTTTTAAATTTTCCAGCTGTATTGCATCTTCATTCCAAGACATAAAAACCTCTATATTCACTAACTTTGCTGTGCTATGACACCAACACTGGCTGTCAATATAAATTCCCGGATGATGCCTGCACATTCAAATAATTAGGTTAATTTTAGTTAAAAGAGAGTTTTTAAAAGGGTTAAAAATATATCAAGAGACATATTTTGTACAATACTTACCATTCCTTCCTAATATGCATTTAGAAGGAAAATCGTGGTCTTTCTGAGCAGAAATAAATGAATGTATGTGTCTGTATATGCATTTGAGAATAAACAATCCAAAATTTTAATACATCTTTTAGATGTATTAAATTTTTTAGATGTATTAAGTTTTAGATTTACAGGGCAAAGACATTAATTTTTATCTGTTTTTTATATCTTTATCTTGATATAAAATCAAACTAATGTTGAAGATTAGCTATTACTAATATTGTTAATAATAATAGTTATGATGCATTTTGAAACCATGTGAATAAAACAATAAACATAAACATAAACATGTAAATGGCATTATAAACCAATATTTATAAATGGCATAAAAGTAAGAACCTGCTGTGTTTGGTGGCTGAAGTTTTAAACTCTTCATATTCAAAACCAAAATGAAGAGGTTTAACTGATGGGAAGATTCAAGACTTGTAGCAATTCTTTGAATACTGTTCATTTTTTGAGGGATAACATTTTTGACACTAAGCAGAACAATATTTTTCCCATGAAAATTTATACAGAATAGTTCATAAATGTTAAATATAATATTAATAAGCCCTGTTTTCATCATTGAAGGTTATGTGGACATCAACTGACCTTTTCTTTTGAAGAGAGAGAATCACTGTTCTGCGTAGTACCCAGTACTAGTTAAATAGCCCTAAAAGGAACCCAGGGTGATTTGTTCTAGCACTGGCTTCCTTCAGATACGTGATACAGACCAGTTAGTGACTGGGGACACTCAGCTAAAGGCTTTTCACTGTTTTATTTGCTCTGTGTCTGAATTATCAGGCTTGCAAGGATGTGTCTGTCACATAGAACTGAATTTGTACTTGAGTAAGGATTGAGTCCAAAGTGACAATTTTGGGCAACCCACTTTTGCTCTTGATATATTCCATTCCAAAGGCTTCCAACTTTCTTCAACATTTCTTCAGCTTTTTATCACCTACCTCTTTCCTTATTTTGGTTTGTTAGTTGCTATTAAATGAAACCTGATGAAGTAAATGAAACCTTTTCCTAAAGAGCATTACACTTCTCCAAGCTGAAAAATTTTTACAGAGCTGTGAGGTGAGCTGTGTGCTAAACTTCTCAGCATGTTTTGCTGCCTGGTTCTACATTTCAGCTCACAGGAGGAGTGTTCCCAGACCTGCATGCAGGGAAGCACAACTTCCAGGGTGAGATGTTGAAAACAAGGTTCCACATAAAATGGGAGATTGGAAGTTTTATCCCAGAGATAAAACTTCCGCAGAGAATGTGGGACAAATGCATAGGAGAGGGGCTGAGCAGCAGGGAAGCTGCTGAAGTAATGAACCAAAATAAGCATCACAAACAAGTTGTACTGTGATTTCCTGCAGACTGTATCTCCTCTCAGATGATTGCAGCTATTTCCTTGTGGGAGGTGGGCAGCAGAGTTTATTCCAGTGGTTTCAGAATTAGATTTCTCAAAGGGGGAAAGAAGTGGGGAGGAACACAAACCACTGTGGCTGTATCAGATGCTGATTTAATTTACATTTGTGGTGATTGCATTGCAGTAATTTCCCTGGAGAGCAGCTTCTGAGATAATAATTTCCAAAGACAAGCCTAGCCATGGCAATCTGAGGACTTCCTGAAACAGGATGGCCTACTGAGAAAAATGTCTTTATAAACTTGTGTGGGTTCAGCCAAATTTAAAAGGAATTCAAAGAATAGGAAAACATGGAGAGACTGTCTTGCAGGCACAGGAAGTTCACTTGTGGAGAAATTCTGTGTTGGTAAAATTGTTTGCTATAAAATGATCTTTCAGGGAATTGCATTCAATATTCTTAAAAAAGATCTGTGGGGAGTTTGGGACAGATTAATAAAGAGGCTGGTATATTTGCAGTTATCCATGCCAAGTATTCCAAAATCTGCACATCCATAAAATCCTTAGAGCACAAGAGTGGACAGGGTTTGGCCATAATCACACAGTGTAACAGGAGAAGAATCTCAAGTTTTGACTGGTTTTGATTTCTGTCCCACTTCTGTGCCAATGCTGTCACCTGTCTCCCTACAGAGGTTTTTCAGTCCTCTTCTTTACCTGGAGGGCTTCAGTTCAGTCCACCATGGTTCGTCTCAAGAGGTATTAGTCATTTTTTATGAGTAGAAAGAGGGAAAGAGTGAAACAATGAGTTCTGATTAAAAATGAGGATAAACAAAGAGTGAAGCCAAAACAAAACAAAATCCTTTTATTATCTGGCTCAGAGCATGGGAAGTTAAAGCCTTTATGGGCCAGGTTTGGGGAATATTTAAGCTCCTTTTTCTGGTTGCTTAACACAAGAGAACTGCAGAATCTGCCTGATCTGAAGGCTCAGCATAGTGGGAATTCTGGCTCTGTTGCAAAATCACCTTTGGTGTCTCTATTAATTAGGCAGCAGGGCTGTCATGCTGCCATAGCTATGATCCATTTATTAAACTCACTTTGGTGCTAAAAATAGTCCCCTCTTGTTAGCTCTGGCTTGCATGGGACAGCTCTTGCTTGATTTGTGAAGCTGTGTGAACAGGCAGAAAGGAGCTACTGGACACTCTGGTAAAAAATCAAGCCAGAAGTACTTGTAGCAAGGAAGGTGGGCAAAATTTGTGTCACACAAGAGGAAACCTTCAGGGAGACCTTGCTTCACCCCTTCCAAGCTTTTTGCTTCTCCTGCATCCACTGCAGAATGACAGATATCAGTACACATCAATACTTGTCATACCCTTAACCATAAAAAGATACCTCTAATTCACTCTGTGCAAAAAGCATTTTCAATGCTGTACACAAATAAACAGTTTCATTTCAACAATGTCCACTTTAAAGTTAACCCCTTGAAATTAAAAACATCAGAAGATACCCATTCTATTTGCATTCTTCCAGAACTTTATTAAAACAAATAATTAATAAAAAACCCAAGGAAACTATAAAATATTTCTGTGCTTAATCCATTCTTTTCAAACTCATACCTCAGAGCAAAACAAATTAAAGTCTTCATATATGAAATTTCCCATTACACTGTGGGTAAGACCTCATGAATTCACAGGGCCATGGTACAGAAAAGCGAGCATCCAGGAAAGATTGTTAGATCAGCTGTCATCCAGAACTGGGCTTTCTTCTGACCTTTGTTGTAAGCCCTTAAAACCCAAGCTGATTTTGCCTTAATGAAAATAAGGAAGAGTTGGAGTGAAAATTCTAGAAAGGTTGGAAGAGGGCTGTTTGACTAGGGATGACAGTTTCAAGGCTTTAAAGGTTTCAAAAATGCATTTAAATCCTCTGGTAACTCAGATAAAACAAGGACAAATCTTGTCCTTCATCCCAGCCTGGACTAAACTTCTCAGTGTTTCACTGAGACATAGTCTCTCAGTGTGGCAGATTCTCAGCTTTCCTTAAACACAACCCACTGGTACCAAACGAGGACCAGGCCACCACTGTATTTTTGCTCCTGCAGTTTAGAGTTTGAGTCAGGCTGATTTTTAAGACAACTGATTTCAAGCACAGAATGCCTGTGGTATGTGGTGAGAAAAGGACTGGTCTCTACAGCATTTTCAGATTGTTTTGCTCAGGAGACCATAGCTATGTGCAGTCCCCAAAAAACCTGTAAGAAAAAATAATAATTTACAAGTTTCTCCTCCAGAGCAGCTCTCTGGACGATCAGGCCATGTAAAAGGCCATGATGTGATTTAAGTGCGGCAGCAGATGTAACTGAAGCCTAGAGAACAGATTCATCCCTTTGGTTTTGCTTACAGGATCCATGAGCAAATCATTTTGGTGAGATCATGGTAATGAAATTTTCAGTGTTACTTTTCTGATGGCTGGGGAAAATACCGACACTGGGATGAGAGAAAAGACAGGCAAAAACAGGGAAGAAAAGTATTAGCATTAAAAAGTGATAAAATCACTGTTCTACTTTAGTGTAAATTTCTCAGAACTTTTTTCGATCCTTATTCTAACCTTTGGGAAGTGTCCCCTCAATTTCACCTGGCTGCTCTAAGGAATTTTTACCACGAAAAGCACAGTTTTGCTTTAACTAACCTCTGTTTTGTCAACACGTTTGTTATGAGGTGTTTGCTGGCCTCATAGCATGGAAATGATATAGTTAATTAAAAGGATTTATTTCATCAAAACTTCATTTGTCTTATTTATGTAGGTGCACCTAGATAGCCTGGTGTGTCTAGGCTGTTGGAAAGTGATGCTTAACAATTTAAAAAACCTGGTTATAAGGAAGAAAGAACCACATGCAATCAATCTCTCTTTGCCATCCTGCTGTCTTTTATGCTCTTGCTGTCACTTAAAAATCTTAAGATGGAGGTGTGACCCTTACTAATACATTCCAATACGTGTCTAACACTTCTTCTTAACAGCCCCAGACTTCCTCATGCACAGCCATCCCTGGAAGTGTGGATTTATTCTTTTATGAAATCTTAGAAAAAGGTGCAAACTGAAGTGTAAATAACATTCATCTCACCAAATCGATTGGAATGAGACTGCTGCTTTTAAGGTGGATTGGAGCTTAAGGAGAAAGTTGGAATTTTCTCACTAATGTTATGAAAGGGAATGCTAAAGGGCATGGGCCCCATGCTAGCAGAGACCGATTTGTCTCAGCTTTTTCTGGTGTGTGATGACTATTATTTGAAATACTTGGCTGTGTGCAAGAATATTTCATATTATAGATGCATAGTGTGCTACTTTTATGACCCTGTTGCTTTTTGTTACTAATCAATTGTCATACACACAAAAGGAAAGCCATTTGGTGAGAGATGGGCTAGAAACATAAACACTAAAATGAGAATCCCACTCTGACAGCTCAGAGATAATTTCCTGACATGGCAGAGAATGAAGCAGTGGTATCTCTTTGCCACAATAGCCTATCAGACTTTTGAATTTCTTTTCAGATGGTTTCAGAGCATCTCTCTAGCTGTCAACACATCAAGACTGTTCCAGAGCCCATTGGTGTCAATATGAGCCTTTCCATTCACTCCTCTCAGGTCTGATCATACCTTTGAAAAGTTCAAACCTCCTAAGTGCATTTGGGAGCTTTTTTGTGTGGGGCTGGATCACTTCTATTTCCATGTTTATTAGTGCTGTGCCATGGAGATCTATCTAGAAATATATAGCTTATAATGAGGGGAGGGGAGGGGAGC
>VWYI01026691.1:70396-97803 GCA_013399455.1 Anthoscopus minutus
ATATAAAAATATTTGGTATCCATTGAAGCTTAGGCTTAGCCCACCGGGAGCTGCTGAAGTTTTTGCCAGAATTTCTGACATAGTCCTAAATATCTCCGTGTTATTTGTCACTCCAGAATGATGTGCCACTGACTCACTGACTAAAAATGAACTCGGTGTAAAAATCCGTTGATTGGCAATTTCCAATAGGAAATCTGAAACCCCTGTGACACTGTCTGAATGATCTGCTGGGGAGAGATGCATCCCACGCTGCAGACATGTTCAGCTGAATGGGAAATAGGCCAGTATTTATAGAAATTAAACCTTCCTTTATGGCACTGAAAGTCTGCCTTTTCTTCCGCATGAAGACGCTTTGCCATTTCATTTTTGAAAATGGAATTTCCAATCTGTTGAATAGCAGAGACCCAGGCAATTACAAGTAAATCTGGGGGAAATTCAGAAGTCCAAAGCAATTTCATATAAAAGTTAGAACATAGTAATTGGACTTCAGAAAGTTCTAAAAATTGGTGAGAAAATGATCTGTGTAGCAAATCAGGTTATCTTCACAAGCAAGATGCATTCTTTAATTTTATTACTGAGCTGTGGAACACATTTTTGAAGGACTTTCTGCCCTCTTGACCCTTATTTTACCAATATAGACACCTGAATTGCGTGCAAACATCAATTCAGCCAAGAAACACTCTTTGCTGACTACTCCGACCTTGAGTCATAACCTCACCCTGTTAATGAGGCTGATAATTTAAATCATTGTCAGCAACTTAGTTTTAAGTCAGTTAATTATTCCAGTCTGAACAGAGCCCCTTTCATTAAAAAATCCAAATCCCCTCATTCAGTGCTTAATGAGAATAATTCAGAGATAGGTCCCCAAATATACACTTACATAAATTATTGGCATTCTCCTGCTCTAATAAATTAATATTTCAGATTAAAAACTGGTTAAGGCATTTGTTTAGAAAGACACAACATATTTAGTGTGTTTGGCCTTTCTGACAGGCATTTCTTCAAGCATTTAAAGCAGAAACATCTTTGACTTGGACAGCACAAATGTATTACTTAGAGCTGTAACAGTAGCAAAACCAGTCATACAAAGATTAGAGCACATAATAAAAAATCTCCATGTGGACTTAAGTTTAATTAGAATTTGTCAGCTGGAGGTGACAGACAAGGAAAGAGACCAAAAGTGTTGGTTGATTTGATCATTTGGAGAATGACAGAGCTCTAGCAGGGAGCTGCAAAATTCCAAGGACAAATCGTGTGGTTTTCATAGTGCTCAGCACATGTAAGTGCAATTGTAAAATATATAGGAAAATCTAGAAAGAACTCAGAATACAAATAGTTCTGGCCATGATTTCTGAGGAACAAAAAATGAAAGGAAAACAGATACAGAACAAAGCTTCCTGGGATGATGAAATGAATGGATTATCTCTCTTATGGAAAGAAAACTTGGTTATTTCCTGGAAATAATCAGAAAAGCTGACTGAATAGATGTTGGTATATGCATCTGGGGCTGAGGGTTAATTATCACTAAGTAGGAAGAGACAGTTAAAAAATAACTATTTATCAAGGAGCAGTGAATAAGTTTTGACACAAAATTAGAAGTTTGCTAACAATCAGAAGAAGGAAGTTTTTGTTTAGAAGAGTATGAGCCATTTTGAGCTGGAGTTCTTGAGACTGGGAGAAGAAATTCTGTTTTTGAAATGATTTGAAACTGTTGGGCTTGCTCTTTGCATGCTGTTTGTTTGGTAATGTCCCATCTTCCACGGTTTCCATCAGTTTCCTCCTTCATTGCTTCTCTTTCCCTCACATCCTTGGAACATTTCTCTCCCTATTCCCCTCTGATACCCTGGAAAAGGTTACAGAGAGATGATAAAAGGATGGAGCTTCCCAGTATTCTCAAAACCCTAACATTTCATGCACTGGCTGTTATTTTTTACCCAGTTCACACGATATAACTGTCGAATTTGGGGCTGGAGAAGAGTTCTTCCTTCAGACTGGTAGGATTTTGATTTTGCTCATTTTTGGCTTCTTTCTGTCATATGGACACTGTAGCCCACTTAGATTTATCTGGGGCTTTTATTGAATTTTTTCCTGTTATGTCAGGGAAGTAGCTTACTGGTTTCTTGGCAATAATTCTAGTTTTGAAGATTTTATTGTAGTTTTTAAATTTGTTAAGGAAGTTAGGAAAGTTTTATGGTTTCTATCAAGTGAAATAGATGTTATAAAATGTCCTACAACTAAACATCTATGGCTTAGTAACCAAAGACAGAAAAAGACTAGATTTTTTCCTGCTTAAATAAATGAAATTGGAGGATTTTAGAGAAACAAAAAATAAACCTTTTATTTTCATCCAGACCACCTAATATCCCCCTCTTCCACTATTCCTTTTATCTGTAGAGCTCTGAGCTGGACCGCTTTCAGATTTCTTTGTATTATTCTGTCTGATACAAAGATTTTCTGTGTGCCTCCATTCCAATCTCCCGCACGTCTGACAAACTGGTTTGAAGATCTAAATTTGGTAATAAAGGTCACAAAACAAAAAAGAAAATAGTGAGAGATAAGAATTTTTCAGTTTTGTTTTGTTATGACAAAGCTTTGCTTCCAATTCTCTGTGGCACTTGTGATACTTGTTAAGGACAGTGAAATTTCTTGTTGCCAAGGATTATTTTTTACTAATAGGTGCAAGATGTATAAAAACAGAAAGAAGGGAAGAAGGTCAAAGTGTAAAAATTTTTGTAGTTAACAATTATCTCAGTATTTCCTGGGGATAGGATGTGAGATTTTCCATCAGTTCTTAAGGCGGGAAGGCAGATGCAAGACTCAAATTTGGGTGGAAGCAGCGGGGGTCTCGGGGCAGAAGATTCACACATTTGTGCTGCCTAGAAAGCTGCCTATAAAACTTATGAACAAAGTTATTGGAATGATAACAATTTTCTTTAAGAAAATAGTAAAATTTTTAACGTGTCACTTCTGCAGCGGATTTTTCTCATTCTGCAAGGGAGCAGAATGTCTTGAATTGAAAAGACTACTTGTCATTCCAGCAAGCAGGACACAGATTGGGTCTACCAGGAAAAGCAAAAGTGCCTCTTCCTTTGCTGTTATTCTTGCTAGATTTTTATGGGACAGTAGTTTGAGGGTTTGGTACTGATGTCAAGAAAATAAATGAATTTTCAATCCAAAGCAAATGAAAGCGCTAGACCCTGCAGTAGATCCTACAGAATACCCTTAAATTCTTTGTTAGAAAAACAAGCTGTATGCTTTGGTGTGTGCTAGCTCAGAGTGGGGATGCAGTAAAAAATAGAAAACACTTCTCAAGCATGTGTTACATTAAGACGCTTCAGCCAGGAGGTGACAGGACCATGAATTACCAAGGTGAGATCATTACTCTGGCTATTTGAGTTGTGTTAGAAAGCATCATCATGAGGTCCTCTCGAAAGCTTTGACCAGAAAAAGTCCAACAGCTGAGCTGACAGTGCCGTGAACTTCACAAATACTGCCTCTGTTCTGGCTGCATTCAGCTGCCAGCCCCTCCTCGACCAAGGACTTGCTCTGTATTTGCAGTTGTATTTGTTGGGTGTATTGATATTTTCTGACAGGATACCACACCTAGGTGGCTCAAGGAAATAAAGTAGATCTTTTCTTCTTCTAGATCAGTAGTAAAGTGTGGAAAGCTGCATCTTTTGAGGAAGAAACCATATTTTTCTCCATTCTGTGAGACAGCAGCAAATTGTGGTGAGCAGAGTGTTGGAGAAGTCCAGAAGAAGAGGAAAGCACAGCTCTTTATTATCACAAAGAATATTTCTTCTTAATTCCATATCCTGGTCTAAATCCAGATTGTACCTAAAACCAGAAGGTTTCAGGTTACCAGTTAGATGTATTTGTCAATATTTTCTGCAGGTTTCTGTCAGGGAAGAGATTTTGGATAGTGAAGCGGTGTTTGGCTGGGACCGCTGCACCCAGGCCAGGCTTTCAGATCCAACCAGAGCAACCTGTATTTAGAAGATGAAAGGAAGAATCTTTCTGCCAATGCAGATCTGACACTTAACATTTGTCATTTTTTACAAGCAAGAGAGGCTTTCACAAGTCTAATAGTAGGACTCCATTAAAAAACCCTGAAACTTCTTGCTGAGTACCAATTTTTTGTATGCAGGGATTCATCTTGATCTACTGAATTTATTAACTTTTTGACCATTTCTTTTCTCTTTAATTTTGAAATTTCTGTTTTGGGAATATTTAGCTGCTGCTTTTAATAATAATACAATTTTAATGACATTTATTTCAGCAGTTGTACTTATTTCTGTTTGAAGATATCTTGTTTCATTCAAAAACAAACTTTCAGTGCATGCTGCATACTCTAAGGAAAAAATACATGCATATAAAGTTGCTTGGAAAATGATTGATTGTTCAGAAAAATAACTGGTCTTTAACATTTTGGGGAAATTTCATAGTGTTGGTTTCCAGGTTTTGATTTTTTAAAAGCTTTAAAGGAATTGTCTTTCTAACCTTCTGCTAGATCCTATTCACTTCAGAGGTTGCTAACAGAGAAACTAAAATAGTATAATGTTGCTTGAGAGGTTAAAGATCTTTTTTAAAAGATCAGCTAGTTAAAAATATTGTGACATTAATATCAAATCAAGATGTCTCCTTAGGATATTTGGCAGCCAGTAAGAGTATATAGTCAGCGTGATTTAGGGTTTGTTGATCAAATCAACAACTTAATGTCCTGGACAATTTGCACTTTGATTGATCCATGACAGTAGAACATAACCTGCTATTGCATTGTTCCTCTATACTGTAGTTACCTTTACTTTTCTCAATAAAGAAATTAATTGAGCTAAAATCAGCCATTATCTGTTCAGTCCTTAATGCGTGTGGTTAAACTATAAAATCTCATCAGAGGATTACATTTTCTTGGACAAGAGACCACCACCTCCAGAGTCAGACCCTCAAATTTCTGAGGAAACAGATTCCCACCCCCATTACCTGGATAGCATGTGAACAGCCAAAATTGGTGAGCAGCCTACAAAACATTTCTGAGTCTCTCCCTTGCTGTACTCTGCAACTGCTCTAAAACATGGTTTATAGAGAAGAAAAGAGGTGCAAAGAAGACAAAATAGTTGTCTCCCCACAAAATTAACCCTGACTGCCCACCTCAGGAGTAATCAGGCTTTTTACTTAGCCTGGTTTTTTTTTTCCCTTGCTGGAGATATTAATTTATTGTATTAATCTGTGTAAACAAGTATTAATCTAGCAGAACATGGCCGGAACAAAGACTGAGACAGAGACAACACTCAGCCAGGATAGGTTTCCTTTAGAAAAGCTCTAATTAATAGTCTCATTACTTTTCAATCTGGGCTTCTCTGCCTCTTGGAGGGGGAGCAGTGAAGAAGGGAAGGTCTCAGACAGTACAATGACAAAAAAATGCTGAAAAGGAGAGGTTTGGCTGTCGTGTGTGTTAGTGATGCATCAGTGTGCTCCGAAATTGATGTTGATGTAGCTAGGAACAGAACCAAAGCCTGGTGCCAGAGGTGGCATATTTATAATGAGAATAGATGAAGGGGCTCATTAGTCTCACAAATGGTGAAGAGCTGCCTGTTCCCTCTCTGATTATCTCTCCTCCATCTCCATTAGGAGGGTGTGCATGCAAAGGGGTGGGGAAGAAAAGCAAACATTCTCAGGTTTAGGCTGATCTGCATAGCCCTACTGGGAAATTAATGAACATCCGGGCGATTCCTTCTCCAGGCTCCCCTCCCCCCCAAGATAAATGCCAAATTCCATTCCAAACCTAATGGAAACAAAATATTATAAATTAAGCCTTTCTATTTCTAAACCTTTGATTGGGAAGAAAAAAAGAGGACCAGCTCCCTCCCACCCCCCAAATATGGAAGAGCTCTGTGGGAAAAAGGAAAACACACAAAAGGCACTATGGAGTTTGTGCTGTTTAATTCAAATGTTTGATCATCTGTGTATGTGGGGCAGGTCATAACATGCAACAAAGCCATCTTGGGTGTGATTTACCAAAGCAGAAATGAGTTTTGACCTAGAGTGACTGGAAGACTGTGCAAATGACCCTTGGATATGTCAGGATGGCACTCAATAAGTAATTGCAAACATTTTTTTTCTTTTACAGTTTTTGTTGAGAGACAAGTTGGGCAAATACTCCATCCTAATCCCAACACTGAACAAATAGTAAAAGCAGCCTTTGCTGCTGGTGCTGGGAGAAAACATTCAATTAAGTTGCTGCAGTGGCTTAGTGACAGCAGCCTTTCACCTTTGGAAACCCAGCCTCTGGTTATCTGTCTTAGGTCACTAAAGAAAACGAGTTGATGTTCTCAGGCTAAGCCCCGGGGCACATTTTGCTCAGAATCACCAAACCACAGTATAATTTGGAGCTTTTGTCCGTGTGTACTTAGGAAAGGTCTAGGCCTGGAAAAAAAAGCTGAAATTCAAGATTAGGATGTGTTGAGAAGCAAGCAGCTTCCCAGAAAATTAAAAAGCTGACATTCCCGGGAGTTTGACATTAGATTAACTAACATGTCAAAGCCAAAAGAAAACTACAGGCAACACAATGATATATGAATTTGAAATCTAGATGTTGAGAACAGAGGGCAGGTTCATAAATGGTAAAAAAATCAGGTGGACAGGGATTTTAAGCAGCTAGAGGAGCAAAGTCTGACTGCCTTCAGGACCAGAGTGGTGATGTTTGTAGAACCTGCACCGGTTCTGGAATCTATGACAGCCTGTATGATAAAGGGACACACCTTAATCATCCAGTTTTTCCTGCCTGAGGGAAGAAAACTGCCAAATGCAGGACTGGGAGGGAGAGAAGAGTTATATCCATCAGTCATCACCATCATACATCATCCTCATGCCTCAGCCCCTTCCAGATTGAGACAAAGGATGGATGAGCTGGAAGGATGGCATCCCCAGGCTGCCACTGCTCACCAGGAGCAGCTGGGACTGCTGGTTCAAACACCCAGTGTAGTTTGAGAAGTGCTTATGATTCCCTGAAGTAGTGGTGAGAGTCTGTTCTTCAAAGTGAGCTCATCAAGGGTGATCAGTGACTTTCTAGCTTAAAAGTCATATTTAGAGCAAATAAAAGTTCTGAACTGGAACGAGGAAACCTTGTCCAAAGGGCAGGAGCTCAGAGATACTGGGGTGAGGCAGAGCCAGCTGGAGAGAAAATATTCCCAAATTCCTGGGGCATTTCTTCCCTCCATGTTCACTTTCTGTCTCAGCAGCTTTCAGCGTCTTTCTGAGCTGCACAAACACATGCACTGATCCTGTGGGTCTCTGCAAAAGCCACCTTACTTTGTCACCTCTAACGCTTGGCTTTCTGCCTGCTCCCTGCCATGGACCAGTCCTCACCAGGCTCTCCCAGTTTGTTGCAACTGCCCCCAGCACCCTACCCCTGCCAGAAACTTCAGCAGGTGTTTCATTTAAAGGGAAATGAGGAGAAAGATCCTTTTCTCCACAGGATTGCACCTAATCCAAACAGCAGCCAGACCTTTTCGAGCTTGGAGCCTTTGTTTCTTCTACCTATTTCTTCATACACCAACAAGTGCTCGGTGGGCAGGTAGAGTTGCTGACCATGGCTTTTTCTGGATCCAAGGCTGACCAAGTTTCCTCTGACTCATCCTGGGTCCCATTCTGTGTTTAATTGTTTCTCCTATCATTTTAGACCCAGAATGTTCTCATTTTCTAGACTGATAGACCACAGAGAGAAATCAAGATAGAGCCAGAAGACAGTTAAAATGACAGGACTGTGTCCCTTGTCTCAATTTACTCACAGAATTGAAATTTAGCAAGCTTTTTTTCACTGTAGAATGTCCTTCAAGAGTCTCTGTTTCATTTATTTGATTTTTCAGTAGTAGAAGAAAAATCAGTTTATGTCAGTGTATTACAGTGTGCAGATATAAGCTGGAAAGCAATATAAAACAATTTTGGGATTGCTTTTTATGGCATTAAGATTCCTAAATCTTTGTAATTCAATTTTTACCCCATGATATCTGAAAATGTTCTGATGTTTCTCTTTCCGTGGGGAGCTCAGCCCTCCCTCCCCATGCTATATACTGCTTTTATTGAAATTAGAGGCCACAGCAGCTTATTACTCTTGCGGGTGAATTTGAGTGGAATTCTGAAATGAGACACCAGTATTTTCCAGCCACCCTAATGGCTGAATTTACCCTTTCCTCTGAGTGTGAGGTGTGGCAGAAGCAGGCTATTAATGCAGTTCCTCATTAAGCAATTGTAATAGCAAGCTTTTAAAACTTGCCAGCTACACTCACATCACACCTCACTTCCCAATGACCTGATTTGGATGTACAGTAATTTGTGCAGAGGAAGCACTTTAGCAGAACCTGGCACTGTAGGAAGGAGGGCACCTGACTTGAGCATGATTATCATCTTTGACCACAGGTTGTCAGCAAACAGCCTTCAGAGTTTAATTATATGATAGAGTTTGCTGAGAAGTGTGAAAGACAAAAGAACAAATGAGTGATGGAAAGCCATTTTTCCCCCCCTCTGCTTTACTCTGGGGCTGCCATAATTAAAGTTAAAGTGCTGCTGCTTTGCTGGAAATGAAGTTAGGGAGGTGAATTGTAATTTCAAACACTGTTTGCTCAGTCACTCTTGGCAACAGCACCCCGTTAACTCCGCCTTTGTGTCTCCTGTGAGTCCTCCAGATTGACGAAAACATCTTTTCTTATCCAATTTGTTATCACTGGCTTCAGAAAGTCATTAAAGAATATCAGTGGAGCAGATTGGGATCTGGATTAAGAAATCAATTATTGCCAGGAAGTACCTTTGCAGACACTAATTATGCCTTGACTGACATTTACGGGATTCTTTTAATGGGATGTGTGGTCAGTTTTTAAAGGCACAGGGCAGACACCAGTGCTATGTGTGACGCCCACTGGTTTTCTGCTGTCTGTGTGCCACCCTATGCTGCCATAACCATAAAATATGAAATATCTACACATTGTGCATTTTCATATACGTAAAAATTGTCATTGGGCTGTTGGTTTAGCCAGGAATTAAATGTTATCCTGGCTCCACATGGCCAGGACAGGCTACATTCAGCAGGACGGCTCCTGCCTCTCATGGCTGTTGTGCAGATTGGCAGTATCAGATAGATTAGGTCTCCCCAGGAAGGAGCTGATAGAAATCCGACAGGTGTATATGGGTTTAGACATCTGTGAAAGAGAGAAAGGCCACAGGATAAGTAATCCTGCTCTGAAAGATGGGAACTGTTCCAGAGATCTGTGACAGAAGCAGCCTAGACAAGGATAATTTAATAGGGAGAACACAGAAATGGGGCAGTGTCAGGGGACTGTCTCAGGCAAGGTGGGGACAGGGCTTGTTGGCACTTCTTGCTTTATGTCTGATTAGAAACACTGTCAGTGTGCTTGTCCATGGAGACAAACACTGGATCCTTCTCCCTTTTGTCACCTCAGCTGGGAACATTATCAAAGCTTAAGTTAAACTGCATCCCATTCCCAACCTCCCTTTTGTCTAATCTTGCTCAGGTAATATTGATGGGTATATTTGTGTTTCATGAGCCCTTACAACTCTTAAAATGCATAATAATAACTGCTCTTACTGTAGGCAAAACCTCTTTGAAGAGAATGCTCAGCAGCTCCCCTGCCACATGCAACCCCCTCCCCAAAAAAATCCCCACACAACCTCTCCCAAAAAAAACCCCAAAACCAACCAAACACACAAAAAAACCAAAAAACACCCCACCCCAAACCAACCAAACACACAAAAAAACAAAAAACACCCCACCCCAAACCAACAAAACATCTAAACACCTAAAGCAAAGATTGTGAAGTAATGGTAAAAATTGTAAGAAACTGGAGAGGAAAGCTCAGTAAAGAAAGAAATAAAGGAATTGTGGACTATGTCAGGGTAGATGCAATCAGTAAAATTTGTGTAAGAGCTAAGGTATTCCATCACTCTTTTTATGTGGCCAACATCAAAATGAGCTACAATAATTGCTTGGGAGACTTGTACAGAAAAATTTAAGTCAATAATTTCTAACTCTTTAGGACTCAAATCTCGAGGTTTGGCATTTGCTTTAGTTGCATTGCTGGTAGTTAACTGTAAAAACATTTATGGCATAAATCACAGACAGATTTATATTTCTTATGGTACATGTAAACCATCCTGAAAAGTCACGCCATACATTTTATTTATTTGACTCAATTTCTAACAGTGTGCACTGAAATGCACTTTCAGTTGTCTATGACTAAAAATCAGGCTCTCAAGTAACTAACATAGAGACAGAAATGCTGCTTAGAGCAGTTTAGAATATTGAAATTAAGGTCTATCTCTAGTTGAAAGGTATGGACCTGAAATTTAGGTGTCTGAAGATAGATTATCCATTATATAAGGGCCAAATAAAAGGAAAAAGATCTCATTTTAGTTCTGTAAAAAACTGAAATGAATAACTGAATATCTTCCTCTATGTAGTGACTCCCCTAACCAAGCATGGTGAGTGCTGCTTAATGAAAATTCCCAACCTTCTCAGCCTTTATAGGGAAGTTCCATGTCCATGCTTTCCAGCCATGATTCAAGATGTAACTGTGGCAGGGCTCTTTAATCCTCTTTATCTCCAGTAAGTTATGATCAGTTTTACATATCCTTCAATATAGATAAATATTCCTTCTGGATTTGTAAATGAAAATTATACCCAAGTTCTGAATGAAATCAAATTAACCCTCAAATGTTTCTAAACTATCAGCATAAATTGTATTTTTCCCCCAAACCACAGGTAAAAATCAGTGATGCAGGACCATTCCTCATTAATTCTCAACCTCAAGAAACCCAGCATCTTGCCTTTGGGATAAAATTTTAGTTCAGTACCTACCCTTGATTGTGTGATTCTGAGATCTGTAGTATATAGATGGAGCACATTACCTCAGAAATGTGAAGCAAAACTCACAGTGCAAATCCATGTAGATATACATGTACCTTTACAAAGATGTGAGAAAGAATTGTGAATTCAAAAGGAGAAAATAAGTCCCAGCCTGTGTGTCTAACTCAGAGCAGTAGCAAAAGCTGAAATTCCCAGAATTATAAGGTACAAGATTAATGCAGGATTTGTTTCTCAGGATCTAATGATCTCATTGAAAAGGAGTCATATGGATTAATAGCAAGTTAAAAATCCTGGAAAAAGTGGGAATTTGGATAAATTTTTCTCTCTAGGGTGTTTGTAGAATGTATTACCACATCTTGCAAAGTATTTGGTGATGCAAAGGCACAGCTGTGCCAAGCACCAGCACATCAGATACTGCAAGTGAGCAAGCAGAAAACAAACATTTGAGCCTTTCAGCAGCAAACCCCATGTTACTGCCAACTCTCAAAACATAAGAGATTCCTGTGGAAGGTGTGATGAAGGGAGAGGACAAACATCCTTCTGCCTGGGAGGGGAATGTTACAGCTGTAATTACTGTTCCAGTGGTAACCATAGCAGGGGCTGTAACAACTGTGATTAAGTGGCAGAGCAGAGGAGCTGAGTGATTCAGGATGCTTGTGGGGTCTGCAGGGATGCCAAGGTAAGGTTGCTAACATGGATCCAGGTTCCTTTCTGTGACAGCAGAGAGGAGGTGAATGAGGAGAATACCTGCAGCTTCTTGAAGAGATTCCATCTCTTCAGAGATATTTTTCACAGATTAAAAAAAAATGTTTGGGGCTCTGCTGCAATTTGAGGAGGTAAAATTTTTCAAAAGAAACCAACAAATAGGAGCAGTTCTAAAGAGATATAGTATTTCCATTGCCTCCACAAGTACTTGAGAATAGCATCTATAGCCATTTCCAGTGTCAGGAAAATTCACAAACACCAGAGGTTTATGTCCAAAAAGAGACAGAGAAATCCAAATCTCCAGGAGTTCAGTGACTTTGACCCAAGTGTGATGGGTCCACCCATGTCCAGCTGTCCTTGCTGCTGTCTCTGCAGTCCTAGCTGAATGTTACAGCCAAAGGCAGTATAGGTGCTTACTGGGTTTTCTGCTCAAGAAATCTCAAATGAACTCAAGTAACCCCAAGCAGGGCCTCAAATGATCTCAAATAAACCCTGTGACCCCTCAAGTAACCCCAATCAGGGTCTCAGATAACCTCAAATGACCCCGGGAAAAAAATTTTAAAAATTCTCAAATGACCCCTGTGACCTAAAATAACCTCGATCAGGGCCTCAAATGACCTAAAGTAACCCCTGGGAAAAAAATAAATTCTCAAATGACCTCAAGTAACCTCTGTGACCTCAAATGACCCCTGTGACCTCAAATAACCCAAATCAGGGCCTCAAATAACTTCAAGTAACCCCTGGAAAAATAAAAAACCACTTGAATGACCTCAAGTAACCCCTGTGACCTCAAATGACACCTGTGCTCTCAAGTAACACCAATTGGGGCCAACTGCTGCTGCCTTGGGCTGCCCTGGCTTGGTGACAGTTTGTGTGGAAGCGTTGACTGCTCTTCTGGTTCCTGTTCTCTCCATGACAGGTTGTGCAGACATGGTGCCTGCTGATTTGCTGCTTTTGTCCTCCTCCTCGAGGAGCTGCTGTAGCACACCCAGCACTGCTCTAAGTGTGGTGTACACAGTGCAGGCTGTACTGAAGACAAAGCAGAACTGATAAAAAGATTATGCCATCTCTGACAACCAGAGGGAACTCAGTACACAAACTGCTGTCAGGTCTGAAAGGCTGGAAGAAACCATTCTTTCCCCCAGGGACTGGGTGCAATTGTAGAGGAGGACCCAGATGTAGCTGCCCAGGCTAGGACGAGCAAACAAAACTGAATGTATATTCCGAATGATGTTTACTGCCTCAGAGGTTATCATGCAATAGACTAACAAAGCAATTTTGATACCATTCCCTGGTCTCAACAGAAGCATTACAACAGGCAGATAGTTCCCCCTGTGCAGAAAAATATAGAGAGCAAGGTACAAGACCAACTCTAACCATGGTGAGCATCATGAAAATAGGTGGTTTCTGTAATGCAGAATTGTAATTCTGACTTCTCTTAGGACTGGCCCCATATTGGGCGCCAAAACATGTACTAGTCTGAAAATAAACCAGTGGGAGATCCCAAGTCAGAACTACAATTTAATAGCAAAATTAAAATAAATGCAATAATACAGAAACACTGGCTTAAACGGAGAGAGTCAGGATACAACCTGACACTCTGTTGGTTAGGGTGATGGCTGGAGTCCTCCTGGAGTGATGTGCTTCTGTTGAAGCAGTGATCCTGCAGAAGGGTCTGGTCTTCTGAAAGTCCAGTGGTGGTTATGTAGCTCTTGTCCCCTGGGAATCCAGTACAAAGGGCTACTCTGTTGTTTCAAAACCTCCAATTATATCCAGGTAGGTGCTTGGTTGCCCACCTTGGGTGGAGCATCTCACAATGGGATGATGTAATTTATGAGTCATGTAGTGAGACTCAACAGCCCATTAACAGGGATAGCCTCCCAGGAACTCCAGTGACCTCAAGTAATCCCAAATGACCTCAAGAAACCCCAGCAGGGACCCTAATGACATCAAGAAACCCCAAATGACTTCATGTAACCTCTGTGACCTCAAGCAGCCCCTGGGGTTCTGTACCCTCAGCTCTCAGGCAGGAGCAGCCTTCAGCAACCCCAGCAGCACATCAAAACCAAGCTGGCAGGGATGGAAGCAGACTCTCCCACAGCCTCCCTTCCTGCCTGGTCCCCCTATTCATCTTCTCCAGGAGCTGGCTCCTCAGCAGCAGGATCTGAGCAAGCCAGAGAACTCATCTGGCTCATGGCAGCCCTTCAGTTTTGCTGCACACAGTCAGCACAGAGTCTTAAACTGGGTTAAAAAACCCCCAGAAGTCATGAATATTGTTCCACAAAACAAATCTGTGGGAACAGGCCATCTGACTGTTCATGTCTCACTCTTCCTGTCCTCCCCCAGCCTGTACAAGGCATTTGAAGGAAATGGGTAGAGGCAGTTCTGGATATAACACACACATTGGTAATTCCCATCCACACACACATCCCCCAATAATGCTTCAATCAAATGCACCTGCTCATCGTCCCCATTAGCAAAAGAACATCTGAATAGTTGCTCCCTAGTTTGGCATAGAATTCCAATCAGACAGAGAAGTTCCTGTCTGCCAGGCCACACTTCTCTACCCAGCGAGGGCTCCAGTGTGAGCCTGGGTACTGCAGCAGATCCTGACACCCCTGACAATCCATCCCTAATGTCCATTTTTACAGATGACACCTCGATTCCTTTCCAATCATTGTCATGGTGGCCACCCCCTTCCCTTTGCTCCTGGGGGTCTCTGCACTTTTTCCCATTGAGTGTTGTGAAAACTGTGCCATTATCCTTGCCTGTACTTTACCTTTTCCTCACCCTTCTTCATATCTCTGATGTGCATTTCCAACCAGTTCCTGGAAGACTTGGCCACTCTCCTTGCCCTGCTCCCACTGCCTGTGCCACCAATTCTTTGCAAAACCACTTGCGTTCCTGGCGACTCAAACAAAATCCCAGGGCAGGCTTTGGTGGTACAGTGTATCTTACAGGCACACAGCTAAAGGCTGTCCCTGTCCAGCAGCGGTGCCCAGATCCCCCAGCACACCCACCAAGCCCTCGGGCCCCTCTGCCATCACCAGGTCTCTCCTCCTGGCTCCATAATGGCCCGGGGAGGGCTGGGGGGTGTAGGAGCAATACCTCCCTGTTTCTCTCTCCTAGTAGCTGGCAATACAAAAGACTTGCAGCTGGCCCTCTATCAGACTGCAGATTTTGAAAATAAGGCAAAGAAATTCCCAGTCCTCACTGTTCTTTCCTTGTCAGACTGCCTCCCACTGCTATTTGCCTTAACCAGCTTTTTCCTCATCCACCTTCGACCAATCCTCCCCCAAACCAATCCTGTTCCCAATCCTTTCCCGTTCTGGGCATGGGTTGCCGAGGCATTTTCTTGGTGCCTCTTATTGTCCCCTCTCGGTGCCCATCAGCTGAGATACAGGGAAGGTACAGTCTTCCTGAACCACCTACCTTGAATAATTCCCCCTTGAACCTACTATCAAGTTGTTTGTAAGGACATGATCTTTCCTCTCACCAGCAAGCAGCTCCTGGAGTTTACTGTGGCACTCCTTATATATTTGTGAGCTTATTACAGCTTATTACAACGTGTGTGGGCTGGAAAGTTAAATGACAATCAGTCCTTCAACCAAATACCTTTGTCTGCATGGCATGAGACTCTTTTTTTTTAGTGTGTGTGTTTAATGTTTCTCCAACTCCCCAAGTGTAGAGCTGGGGCTGAGGAGCTGCAGTTCCTGGCAGCGCAGGAGTGCTCCCGACTGTACTGTGTGTCTCTAAAGAATACATTAGAGCTGCCCCTCACAAAAGGGGGCACCTCCTGAGATAGCAGCCCCGTTAATTACTCTGCTGCTTTCCATGCCATTCATTCCCCTGGCGTGTGAGGAAGACAAGGAGGCAATGACAGATGGGCAAACACAAAAGCTGTGGAAAGTCAGTGATGCTCAGAGGTTTTGCAAGTGTGATAATGACCTGGAGATGATCTGATTTTTGCAAAGAGAGGCTTGTTCTGCAATTGTCACCACCACAGTCTCGCATCAGAAAAGGCTTGCTTTCTTCATTTATGCATCTCCTCTGCCTTTCTTGTGTTTTGTCAGCCACTTTTCCCATACTTCTAAACATGCAGAGTACAAACACTAATTCTAATTCCCAATGTGTACAACAATAAGAATAGGATGAGCTGGGAACAAGATTTAGTCCAGACTTTTCTGCTGTGTGAAATCTAATTTCTATTTCTTCTACTGTAAAACAGGAAAGATTAATCATTGCAGATTATTCTTAAATGAATGGTGATGTACAGGTTTGCCATAGAAATAATATTTGTTTATCATGAAAGTTGAAGTTTGTACTTTGAAGTTTTGCCTTCTAATGTGACTGCCATGACTTTGTATGCTTAAAAAACTCTCAAAAAACCCATCCTTTTTTCATGCAAATTTATTTAATACATCTGAGTCAGTGCAGAATATCTTTAAGAAAGCTTTAACTCTTCCAGTTTGATATTTTTCTGTCTGAAAATAATTTAAAAACTACTATTAACTTGCATTTTGTGTTCATTTTATTTGAAAACAAACAAGCTTTAAACAAATATGTTTACCAGATAACCAGTTCAAATAACTGAATAAGCCACCAACAACCCTTTTAAAATCTGATGCCAATTTTGGTTGTTTCTTTAGCAGTTGATATGAACATAGAGGTGTAAGGAATTTGGTGTAAGGAATTACCTGTGGTTTGACTTAGGCACAGCCTCTGCTGTACTTCAGACTCAGCTCCTTTTCTTTATCCTAGAGACATTAGACCAGAGTCCTAAACATTTTCTTGCTGGGGTCCACATTAATTCTGTACTGTTTTATTTCCCAGCTTAATACCTGTAATTTCACTCAAAGACTAAATAATTAATCTAAAGCTGAAGAAATATCTTAGAAACCATTTTAGGCTTTCAATTTTCTTCTATCATCCTGATTTATGAATACTGAATAGCGTTCAGTATATGAAATACACCTATCAATAGAGTAGTAGTGAGAAAAATAAGTAAAAAGGAAAAAAAAAGCACACTTGTGTTCTGAAGCAAAGATTTGCAGTTTTTGAGCTTTATCAATAAATTACCTTCACTGAATAATTTAAGCCTTATCTCCCAACATGTTACAGTTAGTGTGGATGTTTAATTTTATGTCAAGTGAACACAACACCCTTGTCCTCTGCTCTAGGAGGGATTTTTCATGGCACTGTCAGCATTAGAGCAGTGGAGATCACAGCATCCCAGAGTGGGTCAGGGACCACAGTGGGTCATCTGCTGCAGCAGGGCCATCCCAGAGCAGATGGCACAGGATTACATCCAAATGTTCTGGAATATATTCAGTGCAGGAGAATCTTCACCTCTCTGGGGAACCTGTCCCAGTGCTTGGTCACTGCACAGGAAAGTCTTTCCTCATATTCAGGTGGAACCTCCTGTGCATCAGTTTCTGCCTTTTCCTCTTGTCCTTGCCTGGCTCCTGACATCCTCCTGGCACCTTCCCTTCTGATCCTGATGGACATTGAAGAAGTCCCCTCTCAGTCCCTTTGATGTCCTGAGCTCTGAGCAGAACTTCCAGGCCTAACTGCTTGCATCACCCCACCAGGATGTATGTTCTATACATTAGGGAATAATCCAACACACTGCGTGTAAAAACACACGGTCTTGGCCATTTTCACTGGCCTTAGGGCTATGCTGTCATTTCATACAGAAGGTTGGAAATGGTATTTAGCAGCCAGAGCTTCCAAAAATCATTAAAATTTAATTTGCTTTTGGGGAGGGAGGCGTAAAGCACAGGAGATTATGTTCAGTTTATGAGCCCTGACCTTTCCTGCTTAGCCATTTCTCCGGTTTAATTTTGGTTCATGAAGTGCATATTTCATATGGCTCTGGTTATTATTACCTACTTCTTATTTTATTATTACTTGAATGTATATGGGAGGCTATCATTTCCTTTATTGCTGTGGGAGACAGCATCCTGTATCAGGCAGGAAGTGCATGGGGGAAACAGCTAAATGTTCTCCATGCTGAGACTGCAGCCAGCTTCAGGAGAGGGAGCTAAACAGATGCTCTGCACCTTCAGACATGTTCCTGCCATCAGTGCTGAGAGGACATCAAGATTTTTAATAGCAAAATGCCTGGGTTCCCTCAAGCCCTGCTGGTTTCCCAACCATCTGAGCGGATGTTCAGCTGCCGTAGGACCAGTCACTTAAAGACTCTATTGCAGCTGAGTGATGTTTCCCTTTTTCCCAATGCTTTTGTAGCTGCTCAGTAATGATCATCATGGGTCACTGTTTATTATCCCAGCTTCACAGCAATGTTATTTTTCACAGCCCCCCACATGACTGTTTTCATTCCATTCTCTCTCTCCTTTTTGGCTTTGAACCCTTCCTATTCCAGGACAGAGAAAAAGCACTGAACAATTAAAAAATGCAACCATCCCCAGACAAAATAATGTGCCTGGCTAGTAGTCAGATCCCTAAAACTGAGTGGAAAAATGTGGCCCTATCTCTTGATGTATCCAATTTCTTCCAAACTCTCTCTCCCAGCTCCCCCTAACCAGAACTGCAGACAAAGATAAACCACCCGATGGAAGGAGCTTTAAAGCTGTGAAGTCCTCGTACCTGCACCCATGGTCAAATCTCCCAAGATAAAAAGAGACAGAGAAGGGTCAAGACTAATGAGCAGGTCTAAAATATGCAGCTGGAAGAACACTGAGTAGATATATTGTGGAGTTGAATAATATGTACATAATGCCACAGCTGCTCTCATTGTGCACAGTGTGTGTATGTGCAGGAGGGTCTCCTTTAAGCAGAAAAGTGGAGAAGAAGAGTGTCAGAACCAGCAATGCATGCAACAGATTTTGTTCTTTACACAACAGGCTTCCATCTCTCCATTTAGCATTTCCCAGCAAATAAATGAAGGGGGAAAAGGTGAAAGGAACTCAGTAAATAAGTCTGAAATCAACTCTCATAGTGCGTTGTGGAGCTGCAGGCAGGTGATTAAAGGCCTCCTTTCATCAATATTTGATTTACACCAGGGGTTCTTCATTTTAAGTAATTTCTCCCTGCGTCTTGACAGGTGGGTTGGTTGAATAGCAATCAGCACGCAACCCTTCAGTGCTGGAATTGTGACTGGCAAACTGCATCCCTGCACATGGATTTGTGCTGGATTTGACCACTCTCACTCACAACAGAATACACAAAGCTCTTCAAAGCAGCAGCACCTACAGAGGTGCAGATATTTGGAGTTACAACAGGACAAGCTGCACCAAAATGCCTTGGAAAACATGCTTCATTGGGAACTGCTGTTATGATGTTCTAAGATCAGCCAAAACCCATCTTTAGTACATTTCTGTGCACCTGAGCTAGCCAAGGATGGTGACAGTACAGAGCTTAGATAGCTTGGTTGAAAGGATTTTAATCAGGAAGAAGCACAACTGAAAAATAGTTGGTGCCCTGTGAGCTCTGCAGCCTTTTAGATGCATTTTTTTTTATTAAAATCCTCCTGTTTCAAATGTTTCAAGAGCTCATTCTCCCTCAGAAAATTAATTAAGTGCTGTGTCAAATTGGGGTGCATTATAATTCATAAACAAATGTCTGAATTGGGACCTAACAGTAGAAAATTTGTATGGAGCTAGAAGGCTTTGCTTCTTTAATCTAGTTTACTGAATTCCATGTCATATTACAACAATGTTTCAGGACATTTTTTTGACGTCTAGCTGCTGTGCAGGGCTTGTAATGATGAAGCTTGAAGCAGCAGTGCCCTATTAACACGAGGTCTTTTGGAGAAACTCAGAACTTGGGGAGCTACACAGGACTGTAAATTAGCCACTGATCACCATTTATTTGTGAGAACGTTACAGGTGGACCCTAAGGATGATTCTTTCCCACTGCTTTTGGCTGAGGCTGTCTTGGAGTAGGAGGACAGCATGAACTTGTTGAATTCACTCAGTATTGTTTGGTTTGAGCTGAGAGACTCTGTGAGGGGCACAGGACAGAGAACAAAGCATTCCTCTTTCTGTGACACTGAAAATGTGCTGCTTCCCTCTGCAGCCAAGTTCAACTTCAGCACAGATGTCCTCTGTAAATATAACCAAGTGTCCTTCTGCTTCTTACTCGCTGTGCATCTATGTCAAATGTGTTCATCATTCCTGATGGTGAAAATCTCTTTGTTTAAGCAAGCATTAGAAATAAATGTCTAAGAAGTTAGCAGAGTCCCCATCAGTGAAATTCTGCAGATAATTTCAAACAAACTTCTGTGAGGAATGGCACAGCTCAGTCTGATTTTGCAGATTTCTCTGATTTCACAGGAAGGATTCTTTCAGCCAATGCAAATGAACAAGCAGCCAGTGTCAAAACTTGTGGTTGCTGCAACCATCAGGGTGTAAACAGCCGAGATATTTAGGATTTAAAATTGCCCTTAACTCTATTAACTGCAGTAGCATTGATACAGCAATGCAACACTTTTAAAAGCAAGCAAACAAACAAAACAGTGTTACCTGGAAATTATCGTCACTTAAACTACATTTTTAACACTGCTTTTCAAAGTTGCTTTCATTCTCCACTGCCAGTGTGCTGTGCAGCCTCAGAGACTGGGTCAATGAAGGGACACATTGTGTATCTTCAAAAGAGATCAATTGCAATCCCCTGATGACTGGGCTGCATTACCAGAAGATCAGTAATCAGCAGCAACTTGCTCTCCTACATCGGACATGTGTAACTTATCTCCCTGCATTAGCCTCTCTTTCAAAAATTCCACCCATCTCCAGCTACCTATGTGGAGGATTGAATCATGTTTTTACCCTACTGAACTTGGGGTAAAGTGTGACTCAGACACTGGGGGATGCTGGAGTCTGAAATAAGCAGGATTTTTTTCCTCTTTCCTTTTGCAAGGGAAATAGAAGTTGTGAGAACTAAACTAGCTTTTATTAGATGTGAAAATTTGAGTGATAAGATTTATTCACACTCAGGATGTTGTTCATATTAATATCAGACAACATGTTCAGGCAGCTGGCTACTATAGCTACTATGTACTTATTTGACTTTTAGTTATTAGATGCCCACTTGTGGTGACATTTTGCTACCAGCTTGCTAAATATCAAATAAATAAACATTGGGACATTTCTTTTTTAAAAAAGATGAGAGAAAAATGGGAGGAGTACAAAACACATTGACTTTTCAAGATCGCTGGGTATAAAATACAAACTTTATTAATCAGATGATTTGTTGCAGTCACCACAGGGACAACAACTGCACTTCCAGCTCACCCTGGCATCCTCTGGAATAAATAACTCCCAGAATCCATCACCCCTAGGCTGACACACTCTGTTCCCACCACGCACAGGCTGGGCTTCCCTGTGATTTATTACAGCCGCCTTAGCAGCCCTAGGCTCATTGTCTCTAACCCTAGAAACAATATTCATGATAACTAGCTATTAAATTACCTCCATGAGGTAAAACATGAATGTAGAAGGGAACCACAAAGAAGCAGATACAATTCCAACCAAGGAATGGTCTGTATCCATGCCAGCTTCATTCCCCCTCTGGTTTTTGCCACTTCTCTTTAATTTCTTCTTGTCTCTCGTCCTTATGGTTTGCCTTCTTGGTCAAGCTGCCTCTGCAAAAAACTGCTGCCTGGGTCCACCTGGACAGCCCATGAGGTTTAAGCCACCCCCTTTCCATGGCCTCGTGTCTCCACCACCTCTGAGACAGCTTTTAATTAATCTAGGGAGCCTATCCATCTCTGAGCTACTCTGAAAAAACAGGGAAACCCTGGAAGCATGTTCCCTTAATGTCAGCATGAAAACAAGATCCCCTGCACTACCAGACCACATATTCATAACACAGTTACACAGCAATGCTGCACTGAGCCCTAGATCAATAATGTTTCTCTTAGCAGACTCCTTGATCAAAAGAATAAATGGTTTCAGGTGCAGCACTGATTCATAATTCTATATTCATCTATGTACTTGGATACGTGTCTTGTACTCTACAGTGAATAAAAGCAGTGTTGAACTGCTGCGACCAGCAGAAATATTGTTCGTCTGCCATCATGATGAGACCAGCAGATATTAAGGGGTTAGCAGTTTGCAAAGTCCATAAGTACTAATCTCTCATCTTGCAGCCAATATGGCCTCAATTCCATATGTAAAGATTGTAGTATAATAATTTCCTCAGTTTTCCCAGGTGTATGAGTGATTTTAATACCAATTGTTCTAAAAGTTAGGGAATTTGTTAATAAAAAGTAACCTTTATGAATTTTTCTTAAGTCAGATATGGCACAGAAATTTAATTTCTGCAGGAAAAAGGTGTTTCTAGAAAAAGATAATAATGAATAAAAGAAATCCACAGTTACATCATTTGCTCAGTGAGGAAGGTGTGTTGGAAAGTCAAAAAACTTGCATCTGTAAGCTGGAAATTGATGCTAATTCTCTTCCTACCTCCATTGCCCTTGGGCTGAGGAAAGTCTTATCCCACTTGAAGTAGATGATTTTGAGAAAAGGTTTGGTAGCCTCCTTAAGACCCAGCTGAACTTCTGGGCTGAAGTTTATGAGTTCAGGAATGGATGTAGTGTTCTCTTTTAAAAAGACAAGACAAGGGGTTCTGTCTTGGGTAGAGTGCTTTTTGGTTTTTTTTTCTGTTTGTCAGTTTTTCGTTTTTGTGGGTTTTTTTTGTTTTGGTTTTGGGGTTTTTTTGTTTTTATTTTATTTTATTTTAAGTATAGAATCCTTTTTAAAACTCAGGCTGAAAGATAACTTTGGTAAAGTAAAGATTCTGGAGTTTTTTCATCCTGCCCTAGTAGTCGCTGTTCATTGCATGAAGAACTTTCTGCAGTGCACAGCTGGGAACTGTGTCCTGTTTCTTGATTGTCTCACTTTACTCTGTCTTGTTGAAAGGAGGGGTTTGTATCTTGTTACTATGTATGGAAGATAAGTATTGTAATTGATTTTCAATTAGAATGGAAATAGGGAAACTATAAATATATTAATGTCCACCAATTAATTTTTACAAACATATTCCAATATCCCACATAAGCACAGGCATGCGGCTGCACTGTTGTTTTAACGGCTGTTAAAAACTGAGGCTGTGCTGTACCTGATGTGGTCAGAGCAGGTTTGGTGTGCAGTGTCTGGACGAATTGGAAGGCCCAATGGAAGGCCCAAGGCAGACATAAAACAGGTAAAGCTCAGTAACATCTGAACACTTTTTCCTGCCTTTAGTTCTCATTTTTATATTTGGCATAAGCTGCCATGACCTCTGCTGCTATCCTTTAATGGGATAACTTTATAGCAGTCAGGCTGAGTTGGCCTCAGATGTCTCAAACTTCTACTGAATTCCACTTGCACCATATGTGCCTGGAATTGTGTGTGTTGATTTAGTGCTATGGGCTCTAATCCCACTCTCTCCTCCTTCCTATCCTAAAAGAGCTCACAGAGTTCACTTGCACTACTTAATTAAAGACTTTATTACACATAGCTGGCTGTAACCAGGGTCGTTTGAGCCTTTCTCCCTTCCTCCTCACCCTGATTTTTCTACCAATAAATGTCCAGAAGTTTATGTTGTGAGTGCCTAGAATAATTAATCCTACCTTGAGCATTCCAGACGAACGAAAATTATATCTAAAAACAAGATATGTAGCTTTAGAAACATGTGGGCTTATCCCAGTAGCAAGTCGCTTGGAAAATCAATCATATTTTAATGGGCTTAGGATGGCCTTTTTCCACTGAAAAATTATTAGGGATCTGCCAGTTTAAAAACTTGAAAGCGTCTGAATTAAAGGCAGGTTCCACAAGAAGGGTACAAGGAAATATTTTGTTCCTCTCTTTTTTCGTTTGTGATGATGATGGACCTCTCTTTCCCCACTTCAATCCCACTTTTCCCCCACTGTAAATACAGACCCTGACTCTTAAAATTTCATTTAAAAGCAAATACTGTTGTCAGGGAAAAATACTCATCTTCATATTTCACTTGTTTGAGGTACACACAAATATTCCCTTTCCTTGTAGTGAAGAGGAAAAATGTTGCTTCTACATTTGGTATTCTGGCACCTTCAAAACATACTCATTAGAATTAATCTCTGTATAATTACCAGTTGCATTTTAACCTCTAGAAATGTCTTGTCACTACAGTTCTGCAATACAAAATTTATTTTATTAATTATTTACTTTGTCAAGGATTGGTTGGAGCCCAGCTTTCCATACCAAACAAAAGTAACCAATTATCTGTAAAAACTCTATTTATTTCTTTGTTCTTCCACTATTTATTGCTTATTGCCTCTTTTGTTGCCTTAATCATCAATCCATTTGTGAACTTTCATTGTCGTCGGAGCATCGTCAATGTTGAGCCATAATAACTATAATAACCAGTGAGGTTATTTCCCAGAAACAAAAAAATAAATGGTGTTCAGTCTACAAGATGCAGCTTTGTTATTGATAAATAAAAAGAAATAAAAGAAAATATTGCAAACACTGGCTGTGCTGAATCTCTCTTGTATACATGTTCAGTTGTTGACATACTCTTGAGGCACATCATCAGTCATGGCTTTCAGTATTAAAAAGGTGGGATGGTAACATATTTTCTGTAGGTAAACACCTTCAATAGAATACTAGTGGAGTCTATAGAGAAAAAGAGTCTGCTGGTATATAAAAGAAAGGGTTAAACATGGAGAAACTTGGTTTATTCTCTAGTGCTACATGTGGTCTCAGAAAATCAAAGCAGGAAGCATCATGGAGCTTGGAAAATGATGAAACCACAAGTCATTTTTAACTAATTCCTCTATGCCATGTCACTGAATTTTACAAGATACAGCAGAAAAAACCCACCATGTGGTTTCATTTAAACATGTGTTGGCTCTCCTAGGGGAACCCCACAAAGCAAATGAATGCAAGGAGGACAGGATCTGGAGTCTTGCTTGGTACTGACATATCCCATGTCCTTTTCTGTGCTGGAACCCAAAATCCAGTAGTTCAGGGGGACCCACAGAGGCTTCAGGAAAATGGAAATATAATTCCATGCCAATAAAAATACAGAGGAAGAATTGGTGTTCCCTTTACTTTTTTGCCCCTAAAGTTACCTCTGGCTGCTGTCAAGACCTAGATCTAGGTTAGAAGGCACCCTGGAGGTCTTGGCTAACAATTTTTGTTTTTCCTCCTATGGATTAAAATATCTGTCTGCCTTGCCACACTTCTGTTTCATATCTCTGTGATGAAAATATGAACTTTTTCAGAGCACTTATCACATAGATAAGCAGGTAATTTATATCAAGATCAAGACAGCTTTTGAAGGNTAATTTATATCAAGATCAAGACAGCTTTTGAAGGTGTTTGTGTACAGAGCCTTTTGCAAGGGGGGTCCTCACTTTTGGGTGGGCCTTTGTGTGCGGTAATGATTTTGAAAGCTGGAGCACAACTCTGAATTAGTGGTTGCTTTGGTGGTGGTTTTTTGCAGGGTTTTTTTTTTTTTGGGTTTTTTGTTTGGTTGGATTTTTGTAGTATATGTCCATTTTAGTTTGACTGGCTCTTGAACTATTCAGGATTTGAGTCTTTTTTTCAGTTGCTAGTCCAGCACTTTGACAGTATAAACCTTGACTAAATAAGACAATTAACCTTCTAAATTTTTGAAGAAAAAAATCTCGATAGCAGGCAACATTTTAATAGTCATTTTTGAATAAAAATAGAGCTGAGATAGATTATGAATTAGAAATTGATATTTTCCATAGTATACATGATCCTATTACTTTTTATGCCATTATTTTTTCCCAAGAAATTAACACAACAATCTAAGAACAGTTATGAGGAATTAAGTAAGAAATTATGTTCTTGACAATGATGCAAATGTTAATGACAACAATAAAGCCCTTCATTGGTTCTTAAAGGTCACTGGCAACATTTTCCTTCTGCCTGTGTTAAATTACCCTGCAGAATTATGGCATGGGCATCTTGCTATGCTGCTGAGAAATAAAACTGTTTATTTTTTAAAAATTGTTTATTCAAAGATACTGAAAGTATCACAGAAGTTAGTTAAAATTCTGAAACAAGAATTTGAGCAGTTAGAAGAATTGTTTCAGTTGTCTCTATAGGACTATGGTACAGATGTGTCCAAGTAAGTTCAGTCTTAAAATTGTACAATATTAATTTAGAAATAATGCAAATGCCTTTTCTTCACCAACATTTGTAAGATCTTTGCACCAAAATATTTTCTAAGGGAGGTATTTAACAAAACTTAATTTGTTACTTTGAAGCTTTAGTGATTCAAATATTTCCTTTACCCTTACAACAGCACGAAATATGAATATCTTTGTCAATATGAATAGTTCTGGATGTAACAAACAGGACTTACAGAATAGCAAAAGCCACTGGCAGCCTTCCCTGTCATAAACGAGAGTCTCTCCTCTCCATATTTTGTTCAGCTCCAGTTTGGTGTGGGACTGATGCACTCTGAGCTCCCTCTAAGAGCAAGGATTAAACTGTCCTAGAGCCAGTCTGTCGGGGCAAAAAGGGATAGAGCACACCCTGATAAATGCATGCCTCTGTTCATTTCCAATAATTCCAGGGGCCGATGAATTCTATTGCCTAGGGATTTCGCTATGTAAATCTCCCTGCGTAAAGCTTTTCTGAATTTTATAAGAACAGAGAATTGTCTTTGTGTTGCTAAACACGATAGTTAGTGGGTCTGTGACCTTACTTTCCAGGGATTGGATCTTTAAAAAAAACAAAACCCACACCACGATGAAGAAAAGCTCCACAATGTGCTGTGGAGATCCCTGATAAACAACGCCCTGGAGATCCCCTAAAACAACCTAGGAGCTCACAATAAAAATTTGCAAGTGCAAGAGGAATTTTGACAGAGCGTGAATAGCTGCTGGCTGGCTGTGGGTATAAAAGGAGCAGGGTTTGGTGCTGGAGGTGACAATTCAGCAGCCACTCGCTGTCCTCCCAGAGAGAGCCTGGTCCTTAACAGAACAGTCAGAGCAGGCCAGGGGACAGGGCTTAAAGGACTTAATGCAGCAAATAGGTGAGGCCACCCGGGCACGCTGTAGGGTTCTTGCTAAAGCAAGATACGGAATGGATCACCAATTTCTTTGTGCGGCTCTTCCTCATGGTTGGAGCTTGTTCATTCCTGAACAAATATCGTGGTTTTGGTGTGAATTAATCTCCCAGTGGCTGCTCAATCACTGGCCCTGCGTTGCCTTCTGTGTTTCCCTTTCCTGACAGCAGGAATCCAAAGGCTTTGTGGCTGCAGAGACCAAATCTTGAAAGTTGAAGCTGAGCCTTTAAATCTGAAAGCTGAAGGCAGCTCACTTGGTAAAAATGCAGATAAAATGTCAAAAAAATATGTAATTACTATAAGTTAAAATTTCAGCTATTTTTTGTTTAACTTCAAAAACTTGTATTGCTTTTCAAAATAATTAAAGCTTGCCTATTTATTTATTTTTGTTTGTTTGTTTGTCTGTTTTTTGCTTTTCCCCTTTTTCCCTACAGGTCCTTCCAGCTAGAGGAATGTGGGAGATGGGCAGAGCTGGTGAACTCTTTGATAGGAGAAGGGAAAGTCCTAGACAGAGGTAGAAGGAGATGCTGCTGGAGAATCTATTCACAGACAATTTTTAACTCACAGTTTGAGAGGTATCTGCTTCTGTTAACTCCTATCTCAGTTCTTAGAAGTTCTGATTTTAAAGGCTGGAAAATAGCGCTTTTTTTCTGCAGCAGAGGACAGAAGTAGGGATTTAAACTCCTTTGCAGCCCAAGATTTGCCTTCAGTCAGTATTAGGTTAAATTTAAATCAAATTACTCTCAAATAGAAGACATTTGCATAAAACAAATGTATATTCTCTGAAAGTGTT
>VWYI01026692.1:1733-27011 GCA_013399455.1 Anthoscopus minutus
GAGGACTCCTATCTTGAAAAAAAGAACTGAGATGCAGTTGCCACATCAAGTCCCATGGTGCCAATTTTTGTAGGTAGGAAATGTCTGGGAATGTGTTCTTTGATCTCTGGTCTTTTTTTTTTATAATTTTTTTTTGGTTATTATTACTTATTAACTTCATCCCTATTTTACAAGTATATGAAGTTGGTAAAAACAATGAGATTTCATGTTAAATTCATATGTGCCTCCACAGTTCTGAGCTCTTGATAAAGTCGTGAAGAGCTACTCAGTGAATTTAGTCTGTAACATATTTCAGCGCACACTAAAGGAGACAGCTGGGTCTGGTCTACAATAAAATAATCTCTTTACTGCATCAACAACATCTCCATTGAACTTTATAGGACCTAGAGCACACAAAGACTCTCAGATTGCAAATTAGCTTCCTAAAGAGAGTAGCTTAATGTTGTCTGAAAGACCTTTGGGAATTCAGTAACTTAATGTAACCCTTACTGGTATGACTCGGAAACTGAATTGTACTCTGGTCTGAGGGTGGCTGGACTAGGAAAGGTGAGAAAAAGGGTACCAGACACATGAAGTCCACACATGCACAGAAACACATGCATCTCTTGATTTGAGATTTGCTAATCTGTGCCTTCCTGCACCTCTCTAGATGCCTTAGATTCTCCTGCCTTTCCACATGTCACTCTAAAACCATATGAAATACTTACTGATCTGCTAGAGACTCTGTTATCTCCATGAAAATGTCTTGGACACTGACGGACTGCGAGTCTGCCTCCAGGCAGAACCATAGGTGTCCATATCTGTATGCACATGCAGTGTGGGTTGATTCCCTCTACATTGTAGCTCCAAGTTCTCCTTATGTTCTCCCTTCTGATAACATGGTTGAAGATCTTCTGAGAGAATACCTTGTTGGAGAATATCCTTCCCATGGAATATGTATACAAAAAAAAAATCCAAAAAACCCACAACTTTTCTTTTTAATTCTTCCTGTTACCTGGGGTTGGCTTTTTCCAAAACCCACCAAACTGACATTTAGAAATATTTTCTCAGTTTTTCAGAAGAAGTCCATAGCTACGGTGTGCAAACACTCTTCAAGTATGCATTTATAGCATGCAAGCAGGAGTTCCTTCGAGTACATACCTATCCTTTTTCAAGTTTTTTTCTAAATAAAATAGACTGGCTCATTCCCAAGTTGTTGATTTCTCTGTTCTGCACTGGCTAATGCAGGTTTCTGGCTGCGTAATTGCAGCTGACAGCGGCTGACCTCTCTGCAGAGTCTGAGCTTTAGAGATAGAAACATGAACCTCATCTTGGTTTCTATGTTAAACTGAAATGTTTACCTCCCATCAATTTGCAGCCAAAATCAGTGCATTAACTAATAATAAACAATTTGAAATGATAAGGCACTCAGACATATTTGGGAGACTTCCATGAAAGAAGAAAAGATTACATTTTATATTTTGAATAATAGATTTATAAAACAATACTTAAGGTCTGCTTTTATAAATCAGTTGTGAAAACATTTGTGTGATTCTTTCCTACAAGAAGCAGAGGAGAAATATTTTTGAGGTAATCTGTGAGCAGGACACTCCAGTATGCAGACAATTCTACTGTGGAGCAGAAGGTCTCTGTACTACTCACTAAATGGCAGATGAATTCCACTGGTTTTGAGTTATATTTTTCCATTTAGCTACTTAAGAGAGAAACAAATTAGCACAAACCCAAAAGCCAACCAAAATAAAATACTGACTTGATTTCAGTTCTCTATCTAGGGGAAAAAAAAATGGCTTATCCAAATCCATGAAGCTGCAGTGCAGATATTTGGACACATCCTGCATGATCTGCAGAAGAAGTGGCTCTGGAAGAGTGAAAATTCCTGGAGTCTTTCCTATTTATTCTGCCAACAATCCTCTAGGACTAATGAGATAGGATGCAGCAGAGCATGGAATGCTAAGCAAGCTGAGGTATGCATTCATAAGACAAATACATAGACTTTGCAGGCTACATAAACACTAGCTCTGCTTCTAGATACTGTGTAAACTCCATAAATAATTGAGACTGCTCTGAAAAACTCTATGAAATGCAGGACAGAAGCTAGACATATATATTGTTTTTGAAATAATAAGTCTTCTTGTCTCATGTGTTTCATAGTCTTGGTAAAGAGAATAGAGATGGGCAAAGGCAGCATGAGTGGGATACATATCTGGCAGGAACTGAAGCATGGAGAATTAAAAAGACCTGGCCAAAATCCATGACACAGACCAAATGTCCTACAAAGTAGCTAAATCCCATCCTAAAATGGTTTTATTTCCCTCAATGATGAAAACATTCCCAATTACCCTCTTGATACCTTTAGAACTGCTCAAAGGAGCCTTTCAACGTGGTGTTTTAGGCATCTGGTATTTGGGGAAGGTTTGGGATTTGGTGTTTTTGATCGTTTGTTTTTTTTTTAAACTTCTTTTGAAGCCTGTCCTGTATATGACAATTAACTAAGTCAGAGTACCTGGCTTTCAGTGGGAGCTTTGATTTGGATGGCCAGAGCAACAGGGAACACTGCAGCTAAAAATATAGCTTTTAGGCCATACTACTTTCATTCGTCTGTAAGTGCTGTGTGTGTATCCTTTGTTAATGTAGATAATCATTCTAAATACAAACAAGAGGTTTTTTCAGATGATGAACTGACCTTCTCCACAAAAAATGCCAATGACAATTGCCAGCAAAAATTTCCTTTTACATAATCCTGTAGAAAGAATAAAAACTCCTGTGATGTTATTTTACAGAATAAGTTTGGCAATAGTTTGGCTGTGTGGTAACTTGTAATGACCTTGGCTCTAATCAAGCTTACAAACTTATAGCAGAGATGTGATAAACACTGAAACATTTTCTTAATGCCCCATGCATGAGTTTGAATGAATAGAATTATTCAAGGCTCCTGTTTAGAAGCTTTCAAATTACTCCCTAATTTAGGCTATCATAGGAAAACAATATCTTATTATTCATTCCATTGACAAATCATTAATTAACCGCTTAAATCACTAATATTTCAGCTAATCCACAAAACAGCTTGTGTTTGTGCTTTTACTAAAGATGAACTGGGGATGTCAGTTAAGTTTAGAAAAACCTACAAAGCTGTATAACCTGCAACAACTCCTTATTTTTCATATTTAATGTCATGTAGGCAACATCCTTTTGCAAGATGCTCTCCTTCAAAGACTGACTACAGCCTAAGTACAGCACTATAAGAAACCTGCAGAGGATTGTGCTTCTGTGTAAAAACCCTGCTAAATCTAACATCATAAAGTAGAATGGCTAGAATCTACATTCTGTTATAAGTATATAGTTAAATATTATAGTACTCCTTTATTTTTAGTATCATTTTATAATAATACCTTTAGCAACATGTGATAGAGAAAGGAAGTAATTTGTAGCTTACGAATGGTTCCAAACCAAATTACTCTGGGAATTAAATGGCACACAAATATTTAGATCCAAGGGAATACATTTCTCTGGATGTTTCACTGCTTTCATCTTCCTATCCCTTGAAAGTATGTGTTCTTATCAGCCAATGATCTTACCTCCAATCACATTCTTCCTTAGTATGGTTTTTCATCTAAAGACTAGAGGAACTGATCTCTATGAAAAAAAAGAAAAAAAAAGAAAAAAAGAAATTATGGGAACCCATCACTTGAAAGATGCATTTAAAGACTCATTGTATGCTTACTAGAGCAAGTTATTTAGCCTCAGTCTTCAACTCTCCTTTGAAATATTTTATTGCTGTAAGCAGAGCTGTTGGATAGCATAAGTCAACAGATTTGAAAAATTCCTTCTTGAAAACAAGAGTTAAGTTATTGATTAAGTTAACTTCACATAGGATCATGGAATCCTTAGAAAATACATCTGAGAACATCGAATCCAGCCAATGACCAGTCAACAACCTGTCAACTAGACACTGGCTCTGAGTCCTACACCCAGCCTTTCCTTAAACATCTCCGGGGACGGTGCCTCCACCACCTCCCTGGGCAGTCCACTTCCATGTCTAATCACTCTTTCTGTGAAGGAATGTTTTCTAATGTCCAACCTAAACCTCCCTTGGTCCAGTTGGAGATTATGTTCTGTTGCTGCTCCTCTGGGAGTATAAACAGACCCCCACCTGGCTAGAACCTCATCTTGGGGAATTGAGAGTGATAGGGTTTCCTTTGAGCTGTCTTTTTTCTGGCCTCTGCAGTTGCTCCTCACAGGACTTGTCCATCACCAGCTCCATCATCCTTCTCTGGACTTGCTCCAGCCCTTCAATATCCTTCCAGAATTTAGGGACCTGGAACTGAATACAGGACTCCAGGTCTGGCCTCACCAGTACCAAGTACAGGGAGGTGAATTAATTTCCTTGCTCCTGCTGGCTACACAATTGCTGATATAGCCCTGGATACCAAAATTGTGACATTTGGAAGAATAGCATGTCTTAAAGGAGAAAAAAGATAACTAGATGACTATAAGCATGATCGGATTTTTCTTTAAACATTACTTAATTTTCTTCTTTAGTTAAACAACAATCATTAAGTTGCAGACAATGATGAAAATTTCCAACCGAAATTACTCAAGAATTAAGAATTGAACTCTATTCTAAATGTGCATACAAATTAAGAATAAAATTTGGAATAGAACACAATTCAGATTTGTTCTATTTATTTTGTGATTTTCACATGATCCATTAATTTATTTTTTCTCCTCCAGCAGTTTCTCCTAACATATATTCCCAGCTAACAAAAGGTGACTGGAGTGGGCACCACGCCACAGAATCTTATGCAAGATATGTGCTGTAAATCAAGATGGGTGTCACTGGCTCCCCACTGCACCTATTTTCAGTTGGCAAAGCTGGTCCTATTTCCTTTAATGAACTAGAACTGTACTAAAACTCGATTGAGGATGCATTGTCTCAAGCTGCACACCACAGACATTGTCTGCAGTTATGCATCTGGACAATTGTCTCAATACTTACAGCCCCTGGGAAATGTTAATTTAAAATGCAGTCCTGAAATGGTGAAAATGTTAAATGTCCTGTGGGAAATTATTATCATTTCTAAAGATATTGCAGTGCATTTTGCAAGGGAGGACATGCCAAGTAAAATAAATGGGAAGGGAATAGCGTAGAATATAATCAGAGAAATACGATGAAAGAATAATTGTCAAGATCCATGGGGTTTTATTTTGTTTTGTTTTTTTTTCATTTATCTGAACAAGATGGTTGGATGTCATTTGCTTGCTTGTTTGTTTCTTGCCATCCCTTAGCATTTGATATGTGACTATCTGCAAATTTTAAATTTAAAACCATGTCTTTATACACTACTGTATATTTTGGATACATTTCATTAAAACTACTGTTCTTAGTTTATTGTATTCAAGTGTCATTTTTTATTATATTTCACTGACTGTAAAATTATTTTTATAGCATAAGTTTATTCCAAGTATGCCACAGATGATACAATAATTCAAATGTATTATGTAAATGTAAATGTACTTATGGCCAAATGCTCTGCTGCCATAAGTATTTTGATGATTTTCTCAAGCATACTAGACACAAGAACTTCTTTTCACATAGTAGAGGAAAATAGTCTAAGGCATCTTCTGAGGTAACAGATAAATTGGACAATTCAAATGCTCCAGAATTAAAATAAGTATGGAAATTTAGCAACTTAGGGTCAACTGATCCATTGTTTTATCAGAGAGAAAGAGAGTAAATAATTTGTTAGGAAGAAAAATTAAATGTACATACAGTTGACAAAATTGATAGTGAGATGGATTGTTATTAAAGTGATCCCTTTTAGCCCAATGACATCTTCTAAGGTATTAAATAGTTTAGAACTTCTACTGAGATCAGGCTGATATAAAATATTCAACATCCCTCCACTTCATGCCAAAAATATTTCACTAAAATTAGAGTCAGACATATTTAAAATAATTGTTAATATCAGCTTTACACAGGAAGGCAAAAGGGCTAGGAGATTTAATAATACTTTCATTGATCTTTGCATGTGAGAGTAATCCTCTTTGGAAATGAGGTTGCTAATGCAGGAATGAGCCTTCCTTTTTTCTGGCTGTACACAGATTAACAATCAAGTGCTTCTTCACAAAGTATTTCCTGTAAAAAAGAAACTTTTACACTATGTATGAGCAAATTAAAGAAGTTGGTATCTGGTTCAAAAAAACCCAGGTATATCTGAATGCTCAGGGAAATACTCCTACTCCATACTTTTTTCTTTTTTTTACGGCCCAGAAAAGTTAGCTCTGACAATGCTGGGATTCAAGAAACAGCTGAAAACTGTAATTTTTGAATGAACAAATTATTCTGTAAAAACAATTGAAGTTAAATCAAAACTTTAAGATAAGATGTCATTGAAAATTTGATGTGCTATTTATTTGTTCATCTGATAAACAACAGGGCACATCCCACATGAATTCTTGAAGCTGTCAGAGATTGACATTAGCTTTTTTAGACATTTAAAATTCATGAGATTCTAAGCAGTGTTTGAAAGACATCAGACATTCAATATTTCTTCAAGCAGTATTTCTTAATCCTGCTAATATGGTGTCTGACTATTTAAAAAGTTATGTTTGCAAGAGTAAGTGTAATTTATGAACAAAAAATGCATCTTGATCTGAGAAATGACAGACACTCACACAAAAACTTGCAGAAAAGCAATCTCAGAATCCAATGGCAGTATTGAATAATCACAGACTCACAGAAAGGTTTGGGCTGAAAGGCACCTAAAGGATTATTCATTCTAACCTCCCTGCTATTGGCAGGGATACCTTCCTCTAGATCAGGCTGCTCAAACCCCTGCAACCTGGCCTTCAACACTTCCAGGCACGAGGCATTGACCACTTCTCTGGGCAACCCATGCCAGTGCCTCACAACCCTCAAAAACTGAGATTCCCTTTCCAACATCTAATGCTCACCTGCCCCCTTTCAGTTCAGAGCCATTCCGCCTTGTCCTCACTACATGCCCTTGCAAACACTCCCTCTCCAGCCTTTTGGAAGATCCCTTGCTACTGGAAGGTTGATAGGAAGTCTCCCTGGAGCATTCTCTTTTCCAGGTTGAACAAGCCCAGCTGTCCCATGCTCACAGGAGAGGTGCTCCAGCCCCCAGATTATCTTCATGGTCCTTCTCTGGACTTGTTGCAGTTAATCTACATCCTTCCTATGTTGGCAGTTCCAGTCATATTAGCCAAACATAGCAAGGGTGCAACAGGACAGAAGCCCAACTAGATATGTGACTTTCCATGTATTTATTGCACAATTTTTTTTTTCATCTACTGGCAAACACAGTACAACATATCAACTTATGTATTTTGGTATTGGGTCTAAAATATATTTTAACCTTAACTCTTTGAGAGCTGTAGTTTCCTATCTGCACTTAGAGCAATAGTATTTCAGTAGCCTGAATAAAGGAAGTAGGGGTAATTTTGGTGTGAAACTTTGGTTAGTAAAGTGAGAGATTGAAATTAAAAGAAAACCAAGCAAGTAATCAAGGGAAAACAAACAAAAACCCCAAAATGAAACAACTAATCAAAACTTATGTAGAGGTGAAAAGATAAAAATTGTCCCCATTTCAGAAGACACAGACTTCAGAAGAGATGTCGAGATGACCTAAAATCTGATCAAAGAAATAAGATTTTGTACTGTGAAAAGTACGAAAGAATAGAAAAGGAAATTTTCCACAAAAATGAAGTTCTTATACAGGCTATGGTTTGGTCATACTGACTTGGAATCTGAAGTTCATTACACTCATTGAATATATATTTTCTGAACTTTAAACAATAAATGGCAACATGAAATTTAAAGAAACAAGTAAACACTGAAAATATTCCAGCATTGTTCAGGAAATGCCAAAAACCCAATAAAAATAGTAAAAATAAGGTAAAAATTCCTGAGGCAGAGATGGAGGGAAAAACAAAAGTGAAAGAAAACCAATGCCTAATGGAGTTAAGGAAAATAAGAAAGCATTTTCAGAGGAATAAAATAAAATAGATATGTGGTCTTGTTAGAGAACTAGAAAATTTTAGATCACAAAAGAGAAAGAAATAAAACAAAAATCTCTCACTTGCAGTAGAATGAAAATGTGAGTATGCATCCAAAGTGGTTGACATTATGAATTAAATAAGCTCACAGTATATATTATGGAAGTGCCCCTTAGGAAAACATTAAACATCTCTCCTCCATTCAGATTAAGAAATGGGCTCAGTCCCAAGTGAGGCAGTATTGTTCCAAAATGTATTACAATTATTTTGTTAAAGACTTAATATTATAATTATTTAAAATATTTGGAATTAATATTCAATGCTTCCAATTTAAACATAGGCAGAACAATAAAGTATTTAATTTAATTTGGAAATCTGTGAACTTTTAAAACCTTATTTCTTTCTTCATAAAGAATCTATTTTATAATTTTGGAGTAGAATTTTTGTAACTCCACGTTAGATAACTTTTGAAATACTCTGATTGGGTATCTCAAGGTCCTTTTCAAGTTTGCCACATGTAGTCTTCAGAGACATATGTTCAGTAGTTATAGACTTGGTTGTAGCCATTTCAAAAAATATCAGTAACTCAAAAATATATCCAATACAATGATGATAGTGGTATTATAAGAGTTCTGCTGCTTAATTTGGGTTTTTTTAGCTTTTGTACTTGATGATCTGTACAACTACATGTCAGCTGTTTTTAATACATACAAAAAAATTCTATAAAACAATAAGAAAAGTTTGAAAATAATGGTTGAAAGGCTAAGAATATAAAGCTCAGGATGTTAGATTTAAGAAAATCAACTTATTCTGACTATTCTAGAACATATTTGAAGGTGACTTCTTTGTGAAAATTATGTCTAATAGTGAGAAAAAAATTCAACCTTGCTGACAAATGCATAGAAATACCTGTGCATGGAAATTAGATTAATTGGTCTTGAAAATAAGGCTTATTATCTTCTCAGCATGAGCAATTTTCTTTATAACCATGTTATTGGAGTATCTGTTAATTATAACAATTTAAGTTGGCAAGATTTTTTTAACTATATCTTTTCAGTATATACATATATGATGCAGCTCAGTAGTGAGATATTTATCTTCAGTTCACTATCAGTAATACCCTTGTCTTTAGTGCAGGTACTCATTTTCTTAATCTTATATTTGTTACATGCAACAAATTACTACAAACAAAGCTGGTCTGTCACTCTCCTCCTCAGCTGGACATGCATAAGAAAATATATTGAAAGAATCATATATCGAGATAAGGACAGGGAGAAATCACTCACCAGTTGCTGTCACAGGCAAAATAGTCCTGACTTAGAGATATAAAACAAATTTATTACCAACCAAAATCAGAGAATGATAACAAGAACTAAAACAAATATTATAATCCCTTCCCCCCACCTCTCCCTCTTTCCCAGCTCTACCTCCTTTTCCCTATCAGTGCAGGAGATGGGATCACAGGTTTTTCCTGCTGCTGCTCAAGGAGAGGGGTTCTTCCCCTTCTACAGTGTGGGGTCCCTCCCACAGGAGACAGTTCTCAATTAATTCTCCAGTATGAATCCTTCCCATGGGCCACAGTTCCTCATGAGCAGTGATGCCTTGGGCATTTGCTTTCGTGTTCTGCAGTGGTGTGTGGCTTTCTGTTCAGGGTTACTCAGCTCTTTTCACAGCATGATGAAGACACAACAATCCTACTCGGATTGGGGAGTAAAGGACATTTTCCCCAAACTTCAGGCTCAAAGTATAAACAACATGGAAGGAGGAGGGTGGGCATGTGGGACTCCTGTATGCAAATGGAGTGAAATAAAATGTGAGATCTTGGGACTGGCCCCTCCTTTGCCTCCATCTTGGAGCCATCCAGGCAGAGCCCTGATTGTAGCACTGCTGCTGACTGGGTGTGGCCTTTGAAGGCCTCCATAAATATCCTTTATTCCTCTTAGCTCTGTCTGGCCTCTGTTCCAGCTCCTCAAGGTACCAGCAGCTCCAGCTTGGGTCCTTTCCACCAGCCCACAAGTCCTACCCAGAAACCTGCTCCAGTGTGGGCTCCTCTCTGCACAGAGGGATCTCTGAGATCCCTCTCAGGCTCCTCTCAGGAGCCTGCTAGAGCAAGAGTTTCCCATGGATTCATGGCCCTTTTTCAGGCATTCAAACGCTTCTGCGTGGATCTCCTCCATGGGCTGCCTGTGGATGTCTGCTTTCCTGTGGGCCTCCATGGGCTGCAGGGACACAGCTGCTTCCCCCTGTCCTGCACCATGGCCTACAGGGGAGTCCTTCCCCTGGTGCTTGGGCCCCTCCTGGTGACTGCAGAGTTGATTCTCTCATATATTCTCACTCCGCTCTTCTCTGGATGCAATTACTTCTGCACAATATTATTTTTGGCCTTCTTAAGTTATTGCAGAAGTGTTACCACCATTTCTGATTGGTCCAGCAGCAGGCAGCAGGCTGGTCCAGCTTGGATTCATCTGGCTTTGCCTTTGTCCAACACAGAGGAAGCTTTTGGCAGCTGCTTACAGAAGCCATCCCTGTAGTTCCCCTCCTGCTACCAAAAATTGCCACACAAACGCAATACACAATGTAAGAATAAAACTGATGTTTGGATCAGAAGAAAATAGTAGTTCTGCTGCTGGCTACCTTGGGAGGCTTTCTCTCCATGTATAGCACAGACATGATCTGTGCAGATCACCAACTGGAATAATCCATAGACATCTAAACTCATTTCTTCTTTCTTTGTTCTGGTGCCTTTTAAGATTGTAGCACTTTATTCTCCCCTGTGCTTCAGAAGGTAATATTTTTATCTTCTCAAAGGCTTTGATTTACCCTAAATTATCATGGATAGCACTGTTATGTGATAAAGAATTCAATGCCATACTAACAAAGCAGGGCAGAGATTTGAGGGTAACCTGTCCCAGCAACAGGATGTGATCAGCCCCATGGCCAGGGTAGACATCCATTACGATGGGGCCAGAGGAAGACTTGCAGGTACCTTTGGGATTTAGAGTGGCTGGAGAAGGAACAAGGGAAAAAGAAGGATGAGGAGATGAAAGAGGTTAGCCTTGTAAACAGTGTTTACAGTGCTTGAATGGCCGTGCCCTATGCCTGATCTGTCATTTCTTCCATTAAACATTAAAAAATGTCTTCTTCTGACATTTCAGTCTATTTCTTCTCATTAAATTTAATTTCTGACTGTTTTTCTGTGTGAGCATAAGCTCTCTACCTGTGTGTACAAGACCATGGGAATTTCTGAATGAAAGCAGCCAGAGTAGTGCCAGAGCTCACAGAGGCTGTGTCTGATGGGCCACCACCGCCATGTGTGAGGGTGCAAGATCTAGCTAGTCTCATTCCTAGAGAGGAATATTTCCCAAAAGAAATTGAGACAATCAGTCATCGAGTTTGATGAAAAATAGTTGTTTGTTACATACAGGTTCTGTATTTTGCTGAATTAGGGCCTGAAAGAGAAATGGCTCATGTTTAAAAAAATGCCCTTGATGGAAATAAGAGACGAGTATTTGTATTGCCTGCATAAGTTATCAGGGATGGTACAGATGGTGAGGGACTTTGCACTGCAGATGGGAATGATTCAGAAGATGATAAAAGTGCTAAATCCAAACCCTTACTCCATCACTGTCTAGGGACAGACATTGTTACAGGAAAGTTTACATATAAAGTTTACTTTCAGTGAATGTGCATACTTGTGTGAGTGAAAGTTAGAGGACAAGAAAATGAAAGCTTTTCCAATGGTAATGGGAATTTTTCTGGTACTAAAACAAAAAGTTATACTGAGTATACAGTTCTTGAGATGCTGTGAAGATGATATTATCAGCAGATGAAACTGCTTTGGGAACTGTAACTTCAGCAGTGAGTAGTTTGAGGACATCAGGATGAAACTCTCCTCAGATCACCAACATGTAAAATCTCCACAACCTGTACTATGCTGGACAATCTGCGAGCTAAACACACAGGTATAATAGAGGCATTTCTGTGGCAAGAGTTATAGCATGTTAAATAATCCCAAAAGAACTAGCAAATTAATACCATCACTTACCTGCAGTTTAGTAACTGTTTGATTTCAATGACAGTTTATATGAAGGAAAACAACCACCCATATTTCATGCCAGGAATGTCTTCTTAGAAGGCATGCTATTGAAAAAAAGCAATACAGCTATCCATCGTGTCTTTTTCTAAAATCATGAGATCCTTATATAAAGAAGGAAAATGTTCTTTCTTAGGTGTTTTTAGCCAAGACATACAGCTGCTCCAAGAGAACTAGAAACTCGTAGTTACAAAAACTATTTCCTAAATTAATTTCCTTTTCTAAATGTTTTTCCCAGATGTATTTTATTATTACTAAATTTTAGAAAGTTGAAATGATCATTTTGAATAATGAAGGTGAAAAACAGGCCAACTATCTTGTTCTGGTAAATTTAGTTTTCTTTGTGACCCTCTAAAAAGTGAAAAAGTAAATATGGCAAATTTTTAATACCATTATACTCTGCATGGGCATAATAAGAGTACATTTTCACTATTTTTCTTGAGTTTGGAAGTGTGATGTGTCTTAGAATTTCCTTTTTATGTACAATTTAAAATTTCCTCATATTTCAGTTGATATTTTATTGTGCACACAAGTCTACATTCAGAAAAGGAAGTGAATTAAATTTTCTGTAAATAGGCTTGCAGGTTTTTCTAAATGGTATTCATGTCCAGACCAGGATTTTGCCAAGATTTTTTTATGAGGTTATAGATTCAACACTGTGCTGGTTTTGGCTGGGCTAGAATTAATTTTCTTCCCTGTGGCTGCTAAGGGGCTGTGTATTGGATTTGTGCAGAACCCAGGGCTGATAACACAGAGATGTTTTTGTTATTGCTGAGCAGGGCTTGCACAGAGCCGAGGCCTTTTCTGCTTCTCATTTTGCCACACTGGTGAGGAGGCTGGGAGTGTCTGGGAGACTGGGAGGAGACACAGCTGGGACAGGTGACCCAAACTGACCACAGGGATATTCCAGACCGTGTGGCATCATGCCCAATATTTAAAGTGGGGTGAAGAAGAAGAAAAGGAGTAATATTTGGAGTGATGGTGTTTGTTTTCCCAGGTGTTTTTTTTTCCAGGACATCATGTCCAATATTTAAAGTGGGGTGAAGAAGGATGAAGGGAGTAATATTTAGAGTGATGGTGTTTGTTTTCGCAGGTAAGTGTCAGATATGATGGGACCCTGCTCTCCCAGGATGGCTGAACCCCTGCCTGCCCTTGGGAAGCAGTGAATTGTTTTGCTTTGCTAGTGAGCACAGAAGTTTTGCTGCTTTCCTTATTAAACTCTTAATCTCAACCCACGAATTTTTCAGCTTTTACACATTTGATTCTCTCCCTGGTCCTTCTGGAGGAGAGTGATTGAGCAGCTGCCTGGGACTTGGCTGTGGGCTGGGGTTAAACTACAACAAACACCATGAAATGCTTCTTATAAAACTTCTGTGCTATTATGGATAAAAATGCTCTGCAGTCAAAACTATCACTTCTTTCAGTAGAATATCTCCTAGTATTTTTTGGCAAGTAGTATTTTCTCTGTCAAGTTGTTTAGAACTTCTGATGCACAAATGTCTATTTCTTTCCAGGAACAAGGAGATAGGTCTGAAGTTTATTAGCTCCAGCTCATATAATTAATCTAATTTTGAATTATTGAAAAGTGAAAACTAGATATACAACATTCAACTACAGCATTCTAGGGACTAGCAGAAAATGTGGTTTTTTTTCTTAGAAGCAAATTGTTTTCTGTATATGGAAATACTTACAAATCTCTTAAGACAGGAGTTTACATAATCAAAGTGGCTACTTACACAGGCCTAAGTGTACTTACCACTTACTCATATTCAAAGTGCTTTGAAATATCAAGTAAAAGGCATAGAAAATAATCCCATGAAATAAAGACACCATTTACAATACAGAACTGTAAAAAAAGTGGTGTGTAAGGTCAGCCAATGGGGAGCGAGCTAACAAAGTCTTTGTTTGGGCATCCTGCCCATGCAGATCTTGACAAAGCTTTACATAGTCAAGATACAGAGAGAAATTCAAGAATCACATTTTTTCAGAAAGGGTTCAAATACCTTTCCGTTTCCTGCTCTTGAAACTTACACATGGGTATAGGTGAAAGCCAAAGATTGTGTTAGATTCTTTGTTCTAACCCATGGAAACTCATGCCTGCATAATGCAAAACTGAGAATGGCTGGTTTCTGTTCCTACCCACAAACACCTCCTGAGAAGGCACTGCATAGCAGAATAAATGAGCTGCACAGGTCTGTGCCAGGCTATGGCACTGCCCCACTGGAGACATTCAAGACCATTCACTGGTGCTTTAGCAGTTGCTAAGAGCCCACTCTGAGTCAAGGACTTTTCATTGCCTCATGCTCAGCCAGGGAGGGGTTGCATGAGAAGCTGGGGGGAAGGAGCATGGGCAGGGCAGCTGATCCAAACTTGCTGAAGGAATATTCCAAACCACAGAACATGCTGATGCCAAATCAGTCAACAGGGGGAAGTTGGCCGGGAGGGGTTGATTGGTGCTGGGGAATTGGCTGAGCATCAGTCAGTGGGTGGTGAGCTCATTTCAACTATTAACATGCTCTTACTTCAAACCATTAGTATTTACTTTTATTTCCACTCAGGACTGGGAGTGACTGAGTGATTGAGTGGTATCTAGTTGCTGGCTGGGCTTAAGCCAGCAATGAATTTGGCCCTCTTTGGTGCAGGTTCACACAGCCAGGTCCTGATCAGCTTTGATGTTTACCTGGTCTTTTTTGGCAAAACTAATTCTTAGTCAGTCTGCCTTGGCTTGTACTGTTGAATGAGGCTATTTGTCCTATTCAGCTTTGCATTTTCCTTTGCTTTTGCTTTTTGCGTGCCTTTTAGTTTTTTAAAATTTATTTATTGTTGAGGTCGCTGCAGGTAACAATGAACCCCATTTTGATATGAGCTGTGAGCTGGCTGAGGGTGCACACCATTCTATCACCCCGGTTGATAATAAAGTATTTGCTGCAGTGCACAGCCATGAAGTGGCTGCCATTTGGACATTTAACCAGTGATAAAAATAAGCTTTCAACCTGACAGCTTACCCAGTTTTGCACCCATTTATCAGCCTGTATTTCACTGAGTTGGCTGTCTGATTGCTAGTGGAAGACCATGTTGAAAGCCTGGAAAAAGGCCTTCTGGTACAGAGTTCTCAGGCAGGGCCCATGGAGAAAAAGCTAATTGAGATAATAATGACCCTGACAGCCCTTTACTGGAATTGATATTTATAAAATTATGTATACGTATTGTGAGCAGAGTAGCTTCACTGTGAAAATAAATAGAGAATGTATATAAGGATACTTACAATGATAAAAATAAATATTGCCATTTTCACAAACTGTACAAGAACCTCCTGTTCATAGCTATGCCAAATTACTATCTAAGAAACAATATACTTGACTATACAAAGCAAAAATAGAAGCCTTATTATGCTACTTTTCATCCAGTGGTGATACAAAGATAGAATATATGTTTATAATCTTCTGTGAGAAATGTCATCAGTCAAAAACATTCTGAAAGGGTTAAAGACAACAATTTTATACATATTCTGCAATACTACAGTCATGAGAGAGCAGAGCAGAATATATATTTCCATAAAAAATATTTAAGACATTAAATATTAAGTACATTGCCCACATCTTTTCTCTGTAATCACACTGTATTTTATGTCTGCTATATGAAAAACACTGTGGCAAATGTACTAAATGTCTTTATATTCCAAGTAGGTAAATGGTATTTGCAAGAGAAAATGAGTGATCATGCTTCACTTACTACAAAATACTATGCCAGTAGAAAATGAAAGAGGAAATGAAAGAGAAAAGAAATAAATAATTCCGAAAAAAATAATAGAGCTTATGTTGATGAAATAGTCCTACTTGTCCAGGTTAACATTATCTTTATGACTGTCAGTTTAATACAAGCAATCAACTTGTTAAATAGTGTTTAATTTGGTATAACTCNTCACCACATATTTTTCATGGGTTTTATATGAGTTTTGTTCCTTTCTCTTCCTCCTTTCCATTACAATTATAATTTAATATAAAATAATAATTATTATTATATTTTAGTTCATTTCAACTATTAACATGCTCTTACTTCAAACCATTAGTATTTACTTTTATTTCCACTCAGGACTGGGAGTGACTGAGTGATTGAGTGGTATCTAGTTGCTGGCTGGGCTTAAGCCAGCAATGAATTTGGCCCTCTTTGGTGCAGGTTCACACAGCCAGGTCCTGATCAGCTTTGATGTTTACCTGGTCTTTTTTGGCAAAACTAATTCTTAGTCAGTCTGCCTTGGCTTGTACTGTTGAATGAGGCTATTTGTCCTATTCAGCTTTGCATTTTCCTTTGCTTTTGCTTTTTGCGTGCCTTTTAGTTTTTTAAAATTTATTTATTGTTGAGGTCGCTGCAGGTAACAATGAACCCCATTTTGATATGAGCTGTGAGCTGGCTGAGGGTGCACACCATTCTATCACCCCGGTTGATAATAAAGTATTTGCTGCAGTGCACAGCCATGAAGTGGCTGCCATTTGGACATTTAACCAGTGATAAAAATAAGCTTTCAACCTGACAGCTTAGCCAGTTTTGCACCCATTTATCAGCCTGTATTTCACTGAGTTGGCTGTCTGATTGCTAGTGAAGACCATGTTGAAAGCCTGGAAAAAGGCCTTCTGGTACAGAGTTCTCAGGCAGGGCCCATGGAGAAAAAGCTAATTGAGATAATAATGACCCTGACAGCCCTTTACTGGAATTGATATTTATAAAATTATGTATACGTATTGTGAGCAGAGTAGCTTCACTGTGAAAATAAATAGAGAATGTATATAAGGATACTTACAATGATAAAAATAAATATTGCCATTTTCACAAACTGTACAAGAACCTCCTGTTCATAGCTATGCCAAATTACTATCTAAGAAACAATATACTTGACTATACAAAGCAAAAATAGAAGCCTTATTATGCTACTTTTCATCCAGTGGTGATACAAAGNAAGAGGAAATGAAAGAGAAAAGAAATAAATAATTCCGAAAAAAATAATAGAGCTTATGTTGATGAAATAGTCCTACTTGTCCAGGTTAACATTATCTTTATGACTGTCAGTTTAATACAAGCAATCAACTTGTTAAATAGTGTTTAATTTGGTATAACTAATTATCAATGAAACTTTCAATCTTCATTTCTAAACAAGTTGGGGCCCCTCTTTGGACTACTGCAAACACTACATTTTCATTTAAGTACCCTGGATACATGGAAATAGGTCAGTTTATCTCAATTAACAATTTCTCTCACATACCTTTAGATTGTTTTGTTCCCCACCCTGAAGAAAAAGGCAAAATGGATGGACCTGAGCCCAGAATAACTATGAGGCAAAATCTGGTTGTTTTGTTTTTTTCAAATTGAATTTTCCATGGTTACATTAATAATAGAGAGTAGATATAAATAACAGTTACAGGTCATCTTTGCATTAATTCTCATTGAAAAATAAATTAATACTTTGAAATAAAACACCTAGTAAGGGTTTTGACATAAATCACTCAAATAGCCTGACTCAAGACAATAAATATTACATAGCATAGAAAGGTTGGGTAAAGCCTGACATTTTCCCCAAAATGGGGTTTGTGACAGCCAAAGAAACCATTAGAGCAAGGAAAAAGCCCTCCTCAATATTATATGAGAGCAAATAAAGCCAGGAGATATAAATGGAAGAACTTATCTGATAAACCTGAAAAAGAAGAAAAAACAACAAACCAACAAACTACAACCATCAGGTTATAGTCAGATTGAAATTTGATTATGGTCTATATCAAGTAAGACTGCCCATCATAGTCTGTATATAGAACCCAAATTAAAAGCATGCATGAAATCAGAATATAGTGTCTCTGACTCTGAAAACCTCTTAAGTCTTTTCTTTTTTTCATGTAGAGGTCAATAAATGAGGTAGGAAGCTCAGTAGTTGAAAGAGTAAAATGCATTTGTTTATGTTCCAGACCATCACTGAGAGAAAACAGAATCTACAAACCTTATTCCAGATTGTTGTATGTGTAAAAATAATATCAGAAATTCTTCAGAAGAACTTTTCAGATCTTAAAAGGGAATATACAGACTTGAGACAAATTAGAAACCTTGCAAAGGATAGCTGGCACAAGGCATTACACAAAAAAATTAATAGGAAACAGTTTTTCTTCCAAGTGAACATTAAATAAGGCAAGTTCTGAAATACAAGTTTTGCAATGGACTGGAAACCATTTGTATTGATTCTACAATAGACTAAGAGCATCTAAAGGCTTGTAGTGTTTTCATGATTGTCGGAGGGTTTTATAGAAAAATGTTTTATCACATGTTTCATCAATGGATAGGTCCCTCAAATTCACCATTGCAAATAGCCATAATTGACAAATTGAAAATAGAGTTTACAGAAAAACTCGAGTTCAACTGAACTAAGGAAAATCAGAGCATTTTTGTGTTTGGGTCATTAGTCTGGGAGTGGAAAGAATTCCTGATCTGCTGTTTCCTTTTGTGACCTTGCCAAATTCACTCAGACGAAATCTATGCAAGGCTATGGGTCAAATTTTAGCATCAAAAGTTTAAATTCTGAAAAATTCCACTTATTTGATGGTCAAAGACAGAAGAGTTTAGCATAAACACACTTGAATATTAAAATTATTCCCTTTTAACTCTGAATACACTCCTAAGTATCTCTGCCTGGAGAACACTTGAGCTATTTTAGGTACTTAATTTATTTCCTGCTGGAATAAAAAAAATGCTAAGGATAACAATACAAATAAAACAGGGGGCTTCTGAAGTGTTAGGAATGAGCAATAATGCAATATTGGAGATACACAAACTTACATTAAACAAGGATTACATCACATGAAATTCATGTTTGTGCAATATAACCTTTTGCTTATGTTACCCATCCTGTAGATAGACACGAGAAGTCAGTACAGGCAGTAGTATTAAATAGTTCATATTTGTCTAGAAAAAGAAATGAGGTACACATGCTGTACCTCACCTCTTACCTCTGAAGACAATTAGGAAATTCGCATACAGCATAGAAAAATGGTCTGATATTAGGGGTCTTCATGCCAAGACATTACCAGAAATAACATTAAAAGGTTAAAGGTATTTCCAAAGAGAAATTGTAGAGAAGCAGGAAGAAAGACTAAATTATCCAGTCTGCTTCTGTTTCAGGACCTTGAATTCCCCCCACCCTTATTTTGCCTTCAAAAGGCTGCTTGTATAACACATTTATAATAGCTAGATCTTAGCCTATCTATTAATCAGTGTCACTTTTTACTGAGAAAACTTATCAATGTGTACCATGAATCATCGTGATCAGAAACTATTCTAACAACCCTCAGCTATTAAGCAAGATTTAAAGTTATATATATACATGTGTGTATATATATAAATGTATATATCACATATATATATCTATCTCACATATATATGCACATATATAGAGATAGGCATGGAATGTCAAGCAGATAAATGATAATTTGTACAGTCTAGGAAATTATATCTATCTACCTCAGGCAATCAAAGATTTCTTTAATAATTGCACTGGAACCTGTTTTTCAAGCAATTAGAATTTAGTTGCCAGCAAACATCTTAGATTAAAAAAAATGCCATTTTAATATTACATGAATAAAAAATTAAATGGAAATTAAGACTACAGTTGTCTAATAGGCAATCAGAAACACAGGAAGATATGAATTCCCAGGACTATTAGAATAAGTTTAGTTCTGTACTTCCTAAGATTTTTTTTCAGTAATTTGAAGTAATATCATGGGAATGATCTTGTATGTACTGATTAGCAGGAGTTCCAGTGGCTTCAGTAGGGATTCTACATGTCCTGTACCTTGGGAGCTGAGTCTATGGGACAAAAAGTTTCTTGGCAATTCCTAGAACTGTACAGACCAGAGAACAGACACAAAACCTTTTTCATTCTGAAGTTATTAGCTTCTGGTGACTTACAATCCTAGTAGTCACTGTTGGAAATCTATAATGTGCTCCAATATGTTATCAACAGGTAATTGAGCTTGAATATTATTTATTGATATTGAACTTGACAGTCAAAAGGATAAGCTTCAGATATTATGTTAAATATATTGTCCCATAGGATGCTTTGAATATTTTTTTAAAATTTTATGTGCTGTTAATACCAATGCAGCAGACATAAAATTAATAAAAAATCCTAATGAGAATTGGGTGGGTTTAGATAATTCTCCAGTGCATTTATTATCTTAGAAAAGTGGTGTTCTAAGGCATTTTAATGACTCAAGGGATCATCAACAAAACAGAGTTTCTCTCATATCTTGATTTCCAAACCATTTCATGCTAGTGCCTGAAGTTAGCATACAATGACTATTTAAAGCCCATAAGAATTGAGCAGTATCCTTGACCTCATTTGAAAAAAATATATCCCCTGAAAATAGGAGAGATATTAGAAATTTAAGAGTTAGTCTGGGCTCTAAATGAACTGTAGCTTTTTGAAAACAAATCTGACTGACAAAACAACAGTCGGGTGATAAGACAATTTGTTTTTTCCAGGCTTTAGTTCCTCTAGATAGCAATTGTTCAGCTGCAGAATTTTATTATGAATTAAATTAATTCTGATATTGGATGGACTGATGCTCATTAAGCTTTTATATTTCCATAATCCCCAGTTAGGGATTAGAATCTGTATGGGAAAAGGCAAAATATTGTACATGTTGTAGAAACAAGAAAAGTTATTTCCTGCTTTTAGAAAACTGAATGTCTTACATCATGCTGAACACTTATTCAGTGGTTAACTGCAAACTCAAAAGAATCTGTCACACACCTAGAAATTAAGCTGTGAGAAAACATTTCCATGGGTGTAGTGAAGAAAATCAGTAATATGCAAAGATTTAAAGGAGAAAAAATTCAAAGTCCTTTATAGATAAGATTAGATTTTTTAATAGATATAAATTGTCATTTTTATTATAAAGATTAAGTAAGAATCCATCAGTCCCAGCTACTGGTACTGCCCTGAGAGCTGGTTATAAAGGACTTACTGTAGAGTAACTGTTACACATTGATTATAGCCGTGTATGATGATTCAAAGTCTTCAGACTATTATAGATGTATTTCATTTATAAACTCAAACTGACGAACTGCATTTTTGGGAAACAAGACAGGACACTTAGTGAAATAAGGAAATGCAGGAGCACATATTTGCAGGGATGTGAATACTAGCAGAAGATAAATAATAATTTTTCAATTAAAGCCATATACAAAATGAAATTGTAGATCAGGTTAAGCTATTAGGCCTTAAGTCAGCAATATGAGAGAAACCACAGGGTTTCCTATAAGGAGGTTTAATGGAGTTTGTTTTTATGTACATTTCTAGGACATACTACTTTATAAGAAGGTGTTACAGCTCAGGAAAACATTAATTCAAAAAATTATAACAATAATAAATATTTCCTTATACCCATAGTTTCTCTGGTCAGTCATAAATTGTCAGAAAGCAAATTTTGTTTCTTCTACTATATTAGCAGAATGACTAGTGTTAGGCACTCGTGTCCTATCTCAGCTGATTCAGAATACTTTTCACTATGAGTTTAATAAATAACACTCTAGTCTCTTAAAATTTTAGTTGTGATTTATATAAACCATCACCCAAACCCATAATTTTTCTATTAAATGGATTTATGACTACATCCCTCTTTCTGATGATATGTAAAAAATGCAGACATTTTCTGTAGATGATCTGTGTCTTGCACCTTAGAAAAAGAAGCTCTTCTTTCTAATGGTTTAGAAGATAAATATTGACTTATAAAGAGTTAATTACACAATGCCTTTCTTGCTGGGAAAAAAACAGTCTCTTTCAAAATGCCGGTATGACTTTCCCCAAACATGTGCATCAACATAACTCCTCTGAAAGTGATTGACAAACCTGATCTCAGAAAAAGACTTTTAGGCAGTTTTTGAGAACATCAGAACAACCCACAAGCAAACCAACCAACCAAAACCAACCCAGAAACTATAACTCACATGTTTATGAATCATCTGAAGCATTCTGTTCACCTGTTTGACTTATTTTCTTTGTTAACTCTCAGTAAACAGCTATTTCTCAATAGGTGCTAAAATGATCTAGCAGGCTAGCATTGACACTACTTGGGCACCAGTGGAAGAGATTTGTGCCATGACAAACTTAAACACCAAATAAAATTTAAAAATCTGCCTCAGCATGGAAGGAAATAGACCAAGGGGCTGTTGTGATTAGGTGGTTAACTTGAAATCTGCTCAGGGATCTAAAGCAAAAGCTAACTACTTATGAATTTAGAGTGCAGCTTGGAGAGATGGGGGATTTGCAGTACTAGTCTCAAGCAGCAAAGTTATAAAAGCTGGTGGAATGCATTTTTTTCAAAGGGTTCTTTTTGGACTGATCTTTTTGGATTTGATCAAAGGGTTCTGTTTGAGGACTTTTGTCACATAGTTTAATATTTGGAAAATTGAAGGTTTTAATATTCTACTTAGCTTGATGAAGAATGGCGATACTAACAAGGAACAGGAAAGACTATTCTAAGATGAGCACTGCACAAATACCACTCTATCAAATTTCATGGTGCTCTTGATTTGTTTCACATGTGATAAGCAGAAAAATTGACAAGAAAAAATGAAGACACCCACAAAACTGCTGCTCAGGGATGCATTGTGGAATTGTTAATATAACACCAAAACCAGAGAAAAAATCAGAAAGAAACATTTTCTCAAGAATATGTGTAATACAATATTAAATGTACTTTCTGTGTCACTGTAATGCTTTCTCTAGGACTCCATCTCTGAGTTTCCCCCTCAGAACAATAAAGTTTTGTCAAAAACTGCAACAAAAATAACGAGCTAAATCAAGTCTTTTAACAATCCTCTTTAACTGGGTGAAGCACAACAGCAAGTACTGAATACATCCATGGATAATGTTCACGTTTTGCTTCTTCACAGCTACCTTTGGTGTGTGAAAGATATTTATAGCCATAAAAACTAAAACATTTATTGTAAATGGTGAGGCCCAAGTGATTGCACTTAGTTCAGTGCAAGGGAGAGTTCCAGGGGGAAGCAAGAGGGGAGATGGTGTCACTTCCTTTGATTGACTGATGTCTCAACCATTCCTGGAACTGGAACAAGAGAAGGCTCCAGAAGTCTGAGACCTTCCTCATGAAGTGCTAATGTCTTCATGTCCTCTATTGTAACTCCAGCTGGTGTGAGGATACCTCACTTCATATTCTGCTGACTGGAATTTATGGTCCCTGGGAAGCCTTGAAAGGTTTTTTGGTTTTCCTTGGTTTTGTTATCCAGGCCAAATACATAAAAGCAGCTGTCTCAGTAACAAGATATTTTCAAAATATAAGCTAAATGAGAATATCTTTTTTAGACTGTTGAAAGCATTTTGTGATTTACTTTGCATCCAACCTGCCAGAGCTCTCTTGGCTTCATTAGAGAATGACAAGTGATTACACCATTACATTTCTGAAAACCATATCCCACTTTGTTTCTCTCTGAACAGCAAAATGCCTTACCTGATTAGACGTGAAAGGTTAATTGAAGATACTGGTCCTAATTTAGGGGATTTAGAGAGTCTGGATTCATAACTGGTAATATTTCCCCACACAGATAGGGCACACTGCCAGTATCTCTTTTGATAGCCTCCATGCTTTGCTCAGTCCAGGGTAGATATTTATTTCATCTTTTTATCTTCAAACACTGTTACAACCAGACATGTTTTTGGCTGTAGACAGACAGTCTTATGAATCAGACTGACACAATTCAGTTCTGCACCTTCCTCATTAGTCATTGGCCCAGCTGTTTCCAGGTACCGTGTTCAATTCTTAGAGGCAGAATGATAAATTCAGTATAAATTATTCAAGCTCTTTTATTTTTTTTTAAATATAAAGTACTGATTGATTACTGACTGATCACAGACCCACTTCATACCTGTATACTGACTGTATCTCCAAACCAAGCTGAGGTAAGCTTTGCATTTCTAAGTAGCCATTTCTTTTTATGAATTATTGACATCCTCTCTTATATTTAATCATGCTTCAGGGTATCATTTTCACCTCTTACTGCTTTCTTTATTGTTCTATTTTTTTTCATGTCACTCTCTCTCTTGTTCTTCCATTTCCCTCCATTTCGTTTTTTTGCTACACTTTTTTTTGTTAGCTTGAAGAACTTTAAAAAAATTTATTTCTCTCGTCTTCACTTATAGTCTCATTTCCTTGTATTGTTTCTTGATTGCAATAGTCTAGATGGTGACAAACTAACATTGGCATTACATTAATGGCTGAGCAGAAGTATGCTAATATAAAATTTGTGGAGTCCAGTGTCTAGACTGTTTCATTACAAAGACAGCATTTCAAGAAGGTATTTATTAGAAGATTTGTCTTTACCCTTCCTGTTCTCAATAGCATGATTCAAGGCAAATCATCTTACTGATGCCCTGAACTACCATGTATTTTTCATTAAACAGAAATGGCCTGAATTCAAATCATAGTCCTTAAAAATGAAACGATCCCACTTAGAAGTCCAGATGGACTGTGCCTGCTGCCTTCATGGAAACACTGCTGCTGGCTGATGCAAATATTCAGCAAGATTCATGGACTGGCTATTGAAAATCAGATATAGCACATTAGATCTTCTTTGTCCAAAATGTCCCTACTGAAAATATCGCCTTACAGGTTATTTGTAGAAATGCCTCATATCTTGTTAAAAATACTGGTTTAGACCATGCTGAGCTCTTCAAAATTGTCCTTTTTTTCTCACTTCTATTTATTCTCTTATTGTCCTGTTCTATTTCTCCAGTAAACCTTCTTCTTAGTTCTCTACTGCCATATTTTTTTCTTTTCTCATCGTCTCCACATCTGAACTTAAATTGTTTTTTTAACAATCACAGATTTTTAGAAGAATGAGGTTTTACCATGACATATCACTGTAAACACAACATTAGTTTCTCTCATGTCAACATCTGGATATGTCTTTTTTTCCTCAGCCAGAAAATTCCGACTGGTGAAATGAGAGGATAAGAAATAAATGAGTTCTTTAAGCAAAAAGCAATGTCATGTTTAGAAAGGATTTGCCTAGCTCCTGAGATAAATGTATAAATGTAGAATAAAGAATATTATTCTAAATATTTGTTCTCATGGGAAATAATTCTAAAATTACCAAAGTAAACTTCTTGTCGT
>VWYI01026696.1:0-15722 GCA_013399455.1 Anthoscopus minutus
ATATTAATGTTTTGCTGTTTCTTATTCCATTCATAGTTTTTCAGTTTTACTAGAGTATTGAAGTGCTTAAAAATGTTTTCATGCTTTGTGTACTATATCCTTTGCAGGCATATCTATAAATTTCTCCTTAAAATGTGTTTATACACCTAGAAAAGAAGCCACCTATTTTTCATTTGGCTTTATTCAAGTATCCTGAAAATTCATTGCAAATATTGCAATACAGTTCTCATGCAGTACTGGCTGCAGACACATTAGAAATAGGAAATCGAGTCAAGAATGCATGCAGGTAATACACAGTGTTTTCTAAATACAGAGATCAGGCCAGAAGCCAGCACAGTGTAAAATGGGAAAGCATCCAAAAGAGAGCTTTATGCTGTTCTCAGGCATAAATATTTATCAACCAGTGTAAGAAAATGTCACATCCTTCCTCAAGCAAAGAATTTGCTCAGAAAGCATTCCAGAAGAGGCAGAAAGGAGAGAGAATGAAGAAGAAAAATAAAAATCCGTAAAAAAATGTTGCCTTTATGATGTCAAGCTGGGTTATAGCATAGAGCCCCAAATAAGAAGCTGAACTAATCACTTTTTTACTTTTGATGTCAGGGAGAAAGAAGCCTCTTCCAGAACACCAGCCATCTCCATGACTGGCCAACACTGAGTGCAGCACAATCAAAATGGCAAACAAACATTATGCCATGTGAAAGCTCAAGATAATTTAGAGGTTGATGCATGTGCTAAATGAAGAAAAGCAGGCTGTGAGTATGCTCTACACTCATCTCATTAAAGCATTGCACACCTTTTCTAGCTTACATTTACTTTTCTCCTGGAGAAACACAATCAGCTTGCTTAGTTTCCTAATGAGTATAATAGACAATCATGTAAAGTAGACTATCACTTAGTAAATATGTAATGGAGAACTGCAGGCAGTCTATTAGATTTAAACTTGCTTAATTCTTTAATTATGTGTCTTTGATCAAAAGCAGCTCACTTGGAAAGATTTTTTAAAAAGCAAAGTAATGAGAACTCACCTTTCATGTATACTATTGACTGTTAGGCCAACCTGATATAACTGGTTTCATTGCTTGCATGTCAAGCACACCACTAAAATTGAGATAATAAATGTTACTTACAGCTATTAAATCCTTTCTCTCAGAGACACAGACCTGTAAGAGCTGTTCTGCACTTTTAGCTTTTCTTTCCATCTCTGTCAAGTATCCCAGAGAATTTTTAAAAGAGCTAATTGAGGCCATTTATCTTTATTTTTTTCTTCTTTGTCCTCATCCCCTTTCCTTTCCTCATTAACCTCAAAATCTCTGTTGAAGATCTCTTTCCTATTACTTTCAACACCTTATACTGTTCCTTGGACTTCATCTTCTGACAACCCTTAATCAAGACACAATCTCTTCAAGACTCTCCTACCTGCTACCTATTTATCATATGGGGCTATTTCCTTCTCATCTCCTTCACAGAATTACACAGAGTCACAGAATCACTGGGTTGGAAGAGACCTCCAAGATCATTGAGTCCAGCGCAGCCCTAACACCTGAACTAAACCATGGCACCAAGTGCCACATCCAGTCTATTTTAAAACACATCCAGGGATGGTGATTCCAACACCTCCCTGAGTAGACCATTCCAGAACTCTATCACTCTTTCTGTAAAAACTTTTTCCTAATATCCAACCTGTATTTCCCTTGGTGCAGCTTAAGACCTGGTCCCTTAAACAGTTCTCTCTGTTCAGCTCTCGTACCATCTGGTAAAGGTGCAAAAAAGTTGCAAACCAAGTTAATGTCATATGCTATTTAGTTTTTAAAATCATGGTGGTAAATTATCAGCCTGAAGGCGGTGTGACAACAGGAAAAGTTTCAGAAACTTCTACTCCAACCTTTTAGTTGTAAGAATAAATAAGTTTCTGTCATCGTTGACTGGCCAAGGCTCCAGCCCACATAGTCAAAGACTGGCAATGATGTCAGCGGCCACATAACAAAAACAAAGAACTAACCATAAAAAGGCTTAGAGCCCTGTCTGAAACATGCCATGGTTAGTAGCATCTAGAATGGACTAAAAACCCCTTTCAAAGCAGTAAAATTGAAAGCTAAATGACCTCGATTTTTTCAATATAGAATTGTAATTATCTATCAACATATCTAAGGTAAATTTCCACAAACGTGGAGCTCTTCTCATGAGAGAGTAAACACACAACATGTTCATTACTAGTTCTTCTGTATAGTGAAGTATCAGCAACTTTATGACTGATATGGAAGACAAGGCTCATTCATGTTGCCTACTTCAATCTAAATTCATTGGAAAAAATAATAATAAAATCTGGTAAAATACTGACATTAGGCAGAAACTAAAATAGAAGGGTGCATAGGGATGGTCTCTGTAGCATTTCTGTAGCTTACTGGACATCAGGAAAAGTGACTGATGCTATTGCTGTCCTGCAAGCATATCCTATACACAGAAACCTGTAAGAGTATTAAACACAGCAGTTTGAATTCCTTTTAACTGATTACATTAATTGATTGTTAATCTACTTTTTCTTTTCTATAAATGAAAAAAAGCCCAACTTTTGCTGTATTCTGTTACAAACAAGGGGTAGCTAAATATTACCCCTTTTCTGTAAGAAAAAAAGAACCTGAACATTGAACAGAAAAATCCAGATTTGTCTTCTCAATACAGATACAGTTTGTGCAGATTTCTATTAAATAAAATTTTTTTAAAAATTGCTTAGCAGTATTGTAGGAGGGCTTACCAAACCCCAAAATGTCAAAAGAAGGAAAAAGAAAGTGGAAGGTAAGTACAATTCTGAAAACTTAACTCCATGTGTTCACTTATTGAAACTACAGTACAAAATACATTCCAGCTCCCACAAACAACAGCTTATATTCTTATATTGTTTCAAGCTGCAGTTTCTTCTCTGTGTCAAATATAATGACCCAACTCTTTGAAATCATTGTTAGGACACATGCAAATCAATACCATGTTTTGCCACACACTGCCTGAAGTTTTCTTTTGGGGTAAATACATATGTACAACTACTAGATCATCAAGATTTACTTGGATTTCAGAGTCAAGAAAAGTTTTCTTGATTTGCATGAGATGTTCTTTTTTTAAAATACATTCTTGGACAGTTTACAGCAAGATTTCCAAGACAGTGTTTTCTGACTTTGATGACTGTATATCATGCAATTTACATTAATGTTAACTTTTAGAAAAACAGTTGTTTCTTTTTATAAAATACCAGAATGTTTCAAATATTCTTCAAATTCCACTTGCCTCTCAGAATCACACATCACATAATTAAAAATCAGCCCAAGTGCAAATACTGATTTACTGATGTGAGATTGCAGAGTTAATTCTCAGAACACAGGCAAACAACAGTGTTTCTGCATTTTCTTTGAGTCACTAATGTAACCTAGAAATCTAATTTATCAGTGTCTTAGCATTTTTACAGAAGGAGTGCTACCCTATGATTTTTCTCACTTTGCAATTTACTCATCTGTTGATTTCTGCACATCTTCCTGATCATCCGCAATGCTGTTTTTGCTTTATCCTATGCATCAGAGTTAAAAAAGAAAACTTAAGAGCCTGATGTAATTCAGCTTGTCATTTCTCCCCACAAAGTTAACCTGCATAGGTAGGGAACACAGCAGTAGTTCAGAGCAGGAAGGCACTACATACCTGCACTGACGTACTGGCACATCTGTCTCCATTGTTAAAAGATCAACTCAGAGTTAGCCTTCCGTGCATGTACTACAAAGTTCTTCATACACATTCAGTCAGTTCTCTGCATTAAATTGCTGCTGCAGCCCCTCTGATTTTACAAATTTCAAAAGTTACCCTAAATGAGGAACATGGTCAGCCAAGTTTCCTTTGTTATGTGTGGAGGGAGACCCTTTTCTCTTCAGAAAGAAACTCAGCACAACTGAGGACTTCTCTTTGGAGATTCTTTCATCTGTCCACTGACAATGAAGGGTTAAAGGGACTTAGATCTTGACACTGGGGACATCGAAAAATGTCTGAAGTGGGATGAACCTTGGCCCCAAGCATTGCTGACATATGTAAGGGGCTGCATGAGGCCATGTCATGAATGGTCATCTCATGAAACTTCATACAAGGCTGCCCAAAAAATCTGAATGAGTTTATACTACAAGTACCTTAAGGCTACCTTAAGTCTTCCAGTTCTGAAAGGCTGCCAGTTCAACCTATTAATTTAAGCAGAATTTAGAAGATGGGAAGGAGAGAAGTAAGGGAAAGAGAAAGGAACTGAGCAAGACAGACAGACATACATTTATCTACAAGACTCAAAGTCTTCTCATCACGTTCTTCTTTTTCTGTTGACTTCTTCCTTAGCTGGTTGATTAAGGACAGGAATATAGATTACTAGAGAAAGATAAACCTTCCCTTAATCATCAGATGAGAAGAATATGAGAAACCATTGTTTACCTAAGCCAGGATGACAAAGGGTTAAGCTTCCTCTCTTTCAATGAAACTCATGACCTAGTGGTCAGAATGGAAGACTAAGCCTGAGGGATTTGTTCCTTTTCTAGCTCCAAATAAGCTGTCTGAACTTTATTTTCGCTGTACCACTGTTTCCATATGTATGTAATAATAACAGTTCTTCATAGGGTTACTGGAAAGTTTAATTTGTTAATATGTGTAAAGTACCGAGCAATTCTAAAAATGGGAATGTGGACATATGAAATATTATTAATCTGTCAGATATTTTCCTATAAAATGAGACCCTTTTGTCTAAGTAAAAAAATAATTGGTATAACAACAAGACTGAAAGCTTTTAAGTATAACATAAAAGCTTGCTTATAATGATGAGGTTGTCAACTGACACCACATCTTTCAGAAATTCTGATTCAAAAACTGGCATGACAACAAAGAATTATTTTAGCTAACATAGCTCACATTTATATGTATTCCAGTGTTATTTTTACACACAAACACACAAAAAAAGGAAGTACAAGGGACAAAGAAAAAAATGCACCTCTGAGAAATCTCTGCCAGACTGACAGTTAAAAAGATACTGCTCTTCTGCTTGAGTTTTTGATGGATATTAGAGGAATCAAACTTTGGAATTCTTTAGCAGACATTCAAAACTATTAAAGCATGAGTTTCAAGGAACTGCACCCAGAGAGATGCACTATCAGAATTAAAGAAGAATAGTAAAGAGATATTTGATACCTGTAAAAGAAGGCTAAGGCATCTCATGGGAATTCTGGCAAGAAGTGTGCCTGTGTGTTATAATAAGGACTGACTATGAGAAAAGCAGCATGCTGGGAATATGCAGAAACTCGACAAAGATGATGAAGGGCAGATTTTGACAAGGACTTTTTCAGACAGGCTGAGTTTGTTATAAGAGAAAGTGTGTTTGAAGAAGGCAGCTTATGAGCCAAAGAGTGGTAGCGTTAATGAATAAACCAGACAGGCAGGAAAGGTACCATGTGTTCTTTTTATCATCTTGCTTTAGACAGGAGCCATGACAGAAACTCAGTCTGCCTCCTATCTTTCTAATCCTTATATGTGATAACAGAAGCTTGGTAACACCACTTCTTCCCTAGCAGTGAATCATACTGTGTACTGAGGTTCAAGCCAGCACAAGAATAATTTAAAACTCCCTTCACTACTTCTGTTACCTTCAAGGGGGCAAGGACCAGATGTTACCTTTAACACAGATGTAATTACACAGAGCCTCAGTCTCTCTTTGGGTCTGCAGCTCCCAAAGCAATTGCTATTAATTGCTAATAATATGATTAGGAGAAAAGAACTGCTTAAACTGAAAAGTAGCAGAAACATTTTATTCCGACCCTGCATATCTTTACATCTGAAGTTCAAGGAAATGCAACTGAAAACACTGTTGATGACCATAAAGAAAAAAGGAATTAAGTACATCAGATAGTGCAATAAACTCTTGGTATAATAAATACTTATATTTATCTCATATTTGCTGGGAGGTAGCAGTGTTCTAGAAAGCAGAGTGACAAGTGTGATTTTAAAAGTACAAATCAACTGATGGCAAGAGAACTGACTTGAAAACCAAGTGATCTTATCTACAAGCAAAAGAAATGGAAATCCTGCATAAAATGTCCAAATTGGGATATTTTATGATTGTACTGAAAAGGAAGAAACAGAGACAGGACAAGGAAAATAATAAATGGTTGCAAAACAAAACTCAAGACTGTAATTCAGCTGAGGTCTGCTGACCCCACAAAGCACAAAAGCCTAACTCAAACAGCTCCTGAATGACAATGAATGACTGAATTCCAGCTCCAGTATTTCAGCTAAAATCAGGATGCAACATAAGCCAGCAGAACAAGACCCTTAAATCTGTTTCTTACAGTCTGCAGGTGAAAAATGTCAAAAAGCCAAAATGGCAGCAGCTACCATTTGTGAATTTTAAATAGATAATTAAATGAAAGAAAGGCTCCTGTACACAGATGGGAGATTTAAAAGGTTAATGAAGGTATAATAAAGATGGAGATCTGACTATCAATGCAGTATTGGCTTGAAAAAACAAGTGTGAATAATAGGCAAAAAGAAACCTAATTAAAATAATTTCCATTGGATTCTTGCCTTCCCACTTGCCATTTACTTACCTGATCATTTACTATATATAGGCACATACATAAAATATGTACAATCCCACTAGTGGGATCTCAAACTATGATCATCTCCCATGACCCGTTCTGAACCAGTAAGGCCACTATGACAGCATATGCATATTTATTAAAAAAACCCAAAAACCTAATAAATAATTTTTATTTCAGCCATTCCACTTTTCCTTGCCTAGTGTACATAGCAAGCTATGTTATGTAGCTCTTGGTAGCTACTTTAATCTTGTCATTATTTTGAAGCTATCTAAACTAATGAATGGCAGAAATTATTATGATGTTTTACTTTTCTAGCCAGGAAACTTGGAGGTAACACTGGAGGCAAATACAAACTTCCTCTCACTGACTTTCAGCTTCCTCAGGGTGGACGGTTAATTGTTTCTTCGCAGGAAGATTTACAAAAGGTATGACACAGTGTTAGGTCTTAGAAGTAGTATCTTGAGGCAAACTCCATTTTAGGCAATATTTTGACTTTTCGTGGCCCTTGAATAAATAAATAAACACAACATGTTTTGACAGTGTCAGGATATTCCCGAGTTTCTCATTTTCCATAAAAGTATTTTTGTGATCATGCATGCTCTGTCTTCTCTTCATAGAATACTTCAAAAGATTAAAAAGCATTCTGAACTTTTCTCTAAATCCCTGAAATCTCACATTGGACTTAATGTCTGTAAGAAATTATTTAAAACAATTTAAACTGTGATTTGGATTGATTGAAAACATGTAAAATGAGATCAGAAATGCATATATATTTGATTGCATAGAATTTGTTTATGGTATTACTGTTCTCCTTCAAGCCATGCCTTATAAAGTGAGCTTTGAAAGAATCAAAGCTCTTCTAAGTACCACAGTGTCTTTGTGTAGACACTATTGTAACAAATATTCATTCCTCTGTATACAGCTGTAATACTGTTCTTAACCCATTTAATTAACTTTATAGTTATTTAACAACTTAATAGTTGCTCAAATCCACCTTTTTTCAGTCCTGGGAAAGTAAAGAGAAGCAAGGAGCTTTACAAAGTATTTGTAATGACAGAATAACCAAAACACAGGGTTTGTCTGAAATATCCTCTGGCTTCAAATTCAAGTGGCACTATCTCAGTGTACCTGAAAGTGCTAAAATGTATGTTTAATTTTATAAAGCTTTTCATCAACACAAAGAAACATAACTTAGCAAAACATGCCTGGAATTAATGCACTGGGCTGAGAAGTTGAAATCTGTGTGCTCAAAGAAAGATGAATTTAAGTCTTATTTTTATTACCATCTCCTTTTTAAGAGTACTTAAAAAGTTTACTGAGTTGGGCTTCAAAACAGGTTAGAAAGGACTCAAGGTGTTAAAATTTATGTCTTCTTGCCAAAGTGTCAGACTGACTAAAACCACCACCAGCAATGGCTCCTTTTTCCTAACTAAGCCTCTTTACCAGAGAACAGGAAAGCAGTCATGTAGAAAGTGTACAAGTGGTCCTAATCCTTTGAATATTTTCCGTGTAGGAGGAATTTGGGATAGTGGTAGGTTAGCATATATTGCAAGAAGAGTGCAGAGCGTCCTCAATAAATTTCAGCTTTGGCAAGCATATTCTCACTGATTTCATAATTGCTGACAGTTGTCAGTTGGCTGGAACCAAGCTACAAGATGATTGGAGTTGAGAGTAAGCAAAGCAGAGAAACTGCTTAAAAAGGGAAATGGAAAGGAAAGGAGTGCTCTGGCATCAAACATGAAATGAGTCAGTAAAAAAGCAGGATCCTAATACTGATGATGGAAATAACAGTGGAATGACTTGTAATACACTACTCTGAAATGCCCCAGTGTAGAAGAAAAAGGGCAATCCCCAAGGCAGCATCCAAGGCAATCAAACAACATACAGACCACATACATGATCTATACACAAACACACAGAGTCAGAGTGTTATGACACACAGACAGATGTCCTGGCCTGAGATGCAGCTGACTCAGTTGGCCACAAGAAATTACTGAACACAGCACAGGGAATTGTTGGAGCCAATAAAAAACAGCATGAGGAAGTAACAAAAAGGAGAGAGTGGTGGTGATGAGAGGTGTCCTGTGAGAGAAACCAAACTGTATGTGTACTTGAAGGGCAGAACTGGGGACCTTTTGTGAGAGAAGAGCCTCACGAAGCAGTATCAAGTCATGCCGTAAAAAGATCAAGATTACCTTGGTAATGAGTTTAGAGGTACCAAGTTTGGGTATGGATGTAGGACAGGAACACCAAGGCCAGCAACTGGAGCAAAAGGGATCTAGATCTGGCTCTGGAACAGACCACATGTGTGAAGCCAGTTCCAGATCCCGTTGTGTGCATGTGAGCTGTCAGTGTCACTGTGTGACCACCAGCAAGCCCTTCTGCTCATCAGGGCCGAGAGAGCATGTGGGTGTCCACAGGGCTGTCACTGGGACACGCTTTGCTTTGCTGCCCATGTGGCTTTCATGCCTTGTGGTGTGTGGGAGTGTGCTTGTGTTCACCTCTGTGTGCCTGCACAAACACCTCTGCATACATGCCAGCCTTGCCACGAGCTGGACCTGCAAATGGGAACAGCAGCACACAGACTCAGGGGAGAAACCACCTGAAATGGAAACTCCACTGGATTAGAGTTGCCGTAAAAGAGCTTATCTTTGGAAGTCCTCTGCTCCCAACTTAATAATAGGGGGCTTTACAGCTGGAGATGGAGGACCTGTGTTGATACAATAAAACTAAAAATCAAACTGGAAGTTTAAAGGAGTTGCAGTAGTGAAATTTGCTTTGTCTGGCACAGAAAATAAAATCCTTTCTTTATCTTTCTCCTTCCCCATGCTTATTTATGTTCATGTGTGTGTGCATAAATAGATAGATAAACCAAAATACATATAGATAGATGCAAAAGAGTCAAGACATATTTGTTGAAACACTTTTTGTTCAGCCTGAACTTTAGAGAGTGGCAGGATATACTTTTTTGGGAAGAGGCAAAAGCTTCGTACTACAGGCGTCATTGACTGTACCATATACACACATAAAGCTTCTTTTTGTCGGACAGATAAAACATTAATTTGCATTTCTTGGAGGTTTTCTTTATTTATAGAAAATTTCTTTTGTTTTGGTTTTTTGTTTGTTTTGTTTTGTTTGAGTTTTTTGAGAGGAGTTGCTTGTTAGGTTTTTTTTCTTTATGTTGGTTTTCATTTACTAATCATACTTACTAATGTAGACTGAAAGTGCATGAGCAATTTGAATAGATTTAAAGCCATGCCTCTTCCTAGATTTCAGCACTGTTTTCAAATATGTCACTCAAAAATGGTGATCATATATTACTAATGAATCCAAATGCTTTGAGATGAACATAAGCATTCATCTCAAGAGTGGTTTATCAATAGTACAATCTTGTCATGAGAATATCCAGGGAAATTTACTGATACTAAATAATGAGGCCATTATTACTTACTTCCTGCATCTACCCTCTTACTTCTGGTTTTGCCTATGTGATTCTTATTTAAAATAGCAAAAAAAAAGATTTTATAAACATTCCACCTTACATTAAAAAGCTAAAGTGTCTTTACAACAATTATGATGGAAAAAAGGTGGATTCTAATATTAAATTTATATACCTCAAACCTAGGTTTTCAATTTTGAAGATGCCAACAGATGAAAGTGGAACATTTGTGAGTGAGGGAGCAATCTATCAGCCATGAAGCCACTGCTGCTATAGTAAACATTAAATCCTAGTGCTGGATGCTGCACTGTGCACTAAACAATAAAGCACAACAGATTGCTTGTTATCCTTATTGGCCAGAATTGCAGCTGGCTTAAATGGCTACATCATTTCTAATCTTAGCAAAGTTATGCTAAGATGTATTGCCCATTTCTTTAGAGATATCATTCATGATGTCTTTCTGTTCAAGAAAACATTATCAAGTGTGCACGTAGTTCCTAAAGCTGCATCATCTATAAATACACACACAGACATCTATCAGAACTTTCCTATCTCTGGTAAGAATTCCTAAAGCTAAAGTGTAGAGATAGACAAGATGATTGCATTCAGACTATATAATTTCAAATAAAAATTCTGCCTGTGAAATTGGTTTGATCTGTAGACAAATGTCAGCTCTGTGCCCTATTAAACATGCAATTGTTTTAAAAGGACATATCAGTGAGCCCTGAAATGTTGAATAAATGTTAATTGGAAGTCAAAGAAAATATCATGAGTAAAATAAAATATGCAAAGAGAAAGTATTTTCAATCTTTGACACAGTAACAAGTAGATCCAAGAAAGGAAAGCGTTGCCAAACAGTCAGGCTCCATCTTAACAGAAGATAAGACAAATACTAGAAGATAGTTTGATTTAAATGAGCATAGTCCTGATGATTATTATTTTTTAAAGTTGCTACCATGAAAGTATATTAATTTTAAAGATTAAATTGATTGTCAAGCTACCTATTAGCAATCCCATATGCTTGGTAGGGTAAAATGCATGGGATTAATGATTGCCATACCATAATATGCACATGTAAAAGCATTGAGGATTTGTATAATTTAATTAGAATGAGGAAATAACAATTTGTAATGTTCTACCTTTTTTATTATTCATCCAGGACTAAGTATTATGAATGATTTCTTTAAGTATTTCAATCATTTTTTCTGGTAAATTTGTACAGTTTGACAGCAGCAATTTAAAAATGAAGACAGAAGAGGGATTTGATTTTTATTTTTAATTATGGAAATGCAATCTTCTTCACATCTACTTTCAAAATGATGACTTGAGGCTATTTGCTTAAGTGAACAGTGAACAGTATGATGAGTGAATAATCACACTTACTGCAGAAACTGTATAACTTATGAAATTATGCTAAAAGGCTGCTAGATATAATACTAAAGGGAAATACCATCAGAACATTGTATTGTATATCCTCTTAGAGTAAAAAATAGCATTTTGATGGAATAAAGTAATCACATCTTGATGCAGGATAGCAGTAAAGAATTTTATGGGTATACTCTTTCTTAAATCCTGCTAAGAATTTTATAACGAAAAAATAAAATGACATATTCTAAGTCTAACAACAACACAAAACCTGATTATTTAAATTCATGTAGTATGACCAATGTCATCAATGCAGACCTTAAAAGACTCAAACACAGCAATCATTACAATGTTGTTGTATAAGGAAAAAACCAGTGTTAATCAAATAATATCTAGTTCAAAACAAATTCTTGTAGAATATAACAAATGAAATAAACTGAAATGAAATAAACTAACGTTGCTTACTCTCTGAGAAAACAAGACACAAAAGCTTGGTTTCATATGATTTAGTGAAAATTTTCCTATTGGCAAAGGCTGAGGAACAATTTGATTTTAGGTTTTAGGTTATTTTTTGTTTTAGTTTATTTTGTTTTGGTTTTTTGCTAACAAGACTATTCCAATTTCTATTTCTGCTAATCTGACACTTATTGCATGTCACTGAATTTTCTCCTGCTCACTCTCCTAGAGAAAAAAAGATATGCTAAATTACTTTCTGAATTTACTAATAAAAAAGATCTTCTTACTATTCATTTATGTTCAAGTGCATCTGGAGAAATATTTATTTTCCATGGGAAAGAATATATAACATCTATTAAATTTTAATCCTTGGCTCGCTACTTATACAGACCTAATGCACATAGTCTCAAGAGAAGCTTCAGTTATAGTCTTGAAATATAACCAACCAGCTACAATGGAGTCAGTCAATCAATGTCAAGAAGGCAGTTTTAATAACCTTAACTGAGCACCCACTTTAATTTTTCAATTGTAGAGAAAAAAGAAAGGAGAAGAAAATTCATAGTTTCTTATTCTTTCCATTCCTCTCAGTTTGCCTCTGTGTGACAAAGAGTTTGCTACCCTACAGTTCTACTATAGCAGAAGCTTCGTGACCTGGTTTGTTTAAGCACGTGTTGACAGCAGCAATAAGATTATACATATTGCATGGACTATATGCACACAGAAAAAAATCTCCTTAATTCAAAATAATCCTCATTTAGTGAGATGATCCCGCCTTGTGTTAATTTTCAGCTTTCCCATCTTGCTATGCTTCATGGAGAGCATCAGCACTTCAGATCAATCTCATAGTCTACAGACATGTATTACTCATCTCATTTCTGTATGTTGCCTCTTGTTTGACTCATTGTTCACATTGCTGCACATTTATGGGGGCAGATAAATCAGAATCTTTGGGGTTGATGGACTATCCAGTTTCATAACTTTTTACCATTATTTATCCTTCCTTTCATGTCACTATGGCAGCTACAGAACAGCACCAACTTCTTCATTTCCCAGAAGAGCAGTGTAACAAAGGGAATGGAATATATCCTGTGCAACTTCAGATATTTATCTCATCTAAAAGTGGCTGTCTAAATAAATTCAGATGAATCAAGTCCAGTAGCGCCTATTTCTCTCCAAAGAGCGGGGGAGTTTAGGATGGTTAGCTGAGATGGAGTCATCTAAATTTAGGAAGATTAATCCAAGTCCATCTCTCCAAGGCCATCAAAGTAGTCTGAAAAAAGATATTTCAACTCAAATCTCAGGTTTACATTTTGTATTCAAGAATATCTGAGAAATAAATGTTGGAATAGATTTGTCAAGACTAATGAAGTTGTATTAGTGTTCTTATGAGCTGAAAGAAAATATTTAGTTTATGTATGTCTTTAGAGTTACATTTTATATAGAATATTGTAATCCCTTGAAAATTTCAGATCCCATAGTTATTATTTAATTATTAATTCAATTTTTTTAAAATAAACAGCTCCTTAAGAAAGAAGAGCAATTAAAAAATAAGTTTGCAGGTTTCTAAAATTATATGCACAGATTTGAGATCTCTGTATCTAGGACTTGTTAATTTTAATATAAACAAAATGAAGAGTCAAATTATGAATATGTGAGTAGTACAAAAAGAAGGGATCTAAATATTGTTAATTGAGCCACTGAAGGTTCACTTGTCTAGTGACAATGAATGTCTCTGTAACACTGAACAATATTTCCTGTTAACTCAGAAAATTGTATTTTATGCAAAAAAAGTGCATTAGTGGATCCATATCAAAACCTGATACTAGGTTTACTTGTTTTTTTTGCCTTTGGTATATTCCATGATATAAACCTTTGAAAATGAGTTGAACAGTGCATATGAAAGCACCAAACAACAGATGAAATAAAGATAAGGCTAGAAGTGAACAAAGTATTCATTCACTTTGATCTCCACCTCTCAAACTATTATTTATAGTGCATAATGTCCTTCTCAGGTGAAAATGTAACTCCTATTAGCATAAAGCTGTACTAATGGCCAACACAGGAAGACTTCAACTTCTAGTTCTTACTAGGCAATTACAATAACAATATAAAAATTAATTGCTTTTAAAAAAATTGTTTAGTGGTGTTTTCTGTTTGTTTTTGTTGGTTGGGTTTTTTTGTCGTTTTGTTTTTGGATTTTTGTGGGTTACAGAACACTGTAACAGAGTACCTGACTGAAAATGAAAACCTCTGTATTGTTCTTAAGGTCAGAAATTATTTATGCATTTTTTGAAGAGTATATTGCTTACTTTGTTTCATCTTCTTGATGGCTTTCATATCCTTTTACCTGCGTTTCCTAAAGAAGACAAAGGGCTGCATTTTACCTGCAAGCATGAACAAATCCAAGCATCTCTTTCCTGCACAGATGCTTTCTGTGCAGCTATCATTGCAGGGATGCAACTTTTACAGTTAACATTGCTACATTTTGCAAATGAGAAGCAAAAGCTGAGCAAGGACCACTGTGACAAAACCAATCTTGACTTGCATAAGGCATAAACTGGCCAGGACCCCTACAAATATCAAATGCCTTGTCTCAGTCTTTTAGCTTTTTTAAACAGTGTTTTTCCTTTAACAATAAACAGCATGTTATGACAATCCTAATAGAGACTGACTTAAGGGAGTTACATTGGCAGAGCCTTTATAGTTGTTCTAGCATCAGGTTATCCAGAATTTCTTAATGGCCATTGCATAACCACCTCTTTCCCTCACCAGAACTTGATACATACCAGCAAAGCAAAGATCTGACCTCAACTTTTTTCCTGACACTTCTCAAATGGTTTCTATGTTAAATATTACCAACAAGACCAGAAGGCTACATCTGTGCCATCTAACAGGGTTAAAAATGATGAAAGATTTTCAAAAATCTTACACAGGACCAATTTAGTTTATAGAAAAGCAACATAAAGAGGTTGCTCCTACCATCTTCCTTATTCCTCAGGAAGCCCACCTGTACTATAAACTGAGAATAGATTTCTGAACCAATTAAATACCTGTCTTCTCTAAACTATACTTATCACAAGAACGCCCGCCCACAATAGGTAACAGAACTAAAAGCTGTAGGTGTATTCAGTCTCAGAAAATCTCCAATTTCCTCAAAAAAAGAAGAAAAATATGCAATATTCCTCTACACTAAACCACTGTAACTGTTCTAGAATGAAAAAACATTCCCAGTCCTCATGATTATTTCTAGCAACTCAAAACAGCGTGTTCTGCTTGTATAATGAGGATTTAATTTTGACTCATATGCACACTCACTTCTATACAAGCTGAATGCCATCATAAGCATCCTCTTCATTTTACTTACCTTGATTTACCCTCAGAATCACTTTGAAGACTGCAATATACAGAAGTCATTAAAAGGGATTAAAAGCATATAGGGGCCAGATCAATGAATAAATATATAAACAGAAAATAATGCAAAAAGGATTTTTTAAAGAAACATCTATTCTAGAATCAACATATGAAAATACTGCATGCCATATTATGGGATGGATGGACTATAATTTGCTAGTGGCCTATAATTTGAGATATTTTTTTTCTCTTGTTCTTTTTACAAAAAAATACACTCCCACCACCAATCAAAATCTCCTCTAACACTTCAAAATATTAAAGCTGTTCTCAAATGCAGCTTTTAATATTACAGGATGATTGTTAATCAATAAGGTTTATAAATCATAGGCTATAATTTCCTTTTTGTGAACAGGATTTCTTTTGCTCTCTTTCTATTAGGTTACAGTTTCCAAGCCTTAACCCCAACCTTCAAATTTCTCCCCCCCCCCCCCACCAAAAAAAAAAAAAAAAAA
>VWYI01026697.1:1300-88101 GCA_013399455.1 Anthoscopus minutus
CTTCAACCCATTAAATGAAACAAGCATTAAAGAATTAATTAGAATTCATATCTATTTTTATGAAAAGGAAATACTGAGTATCAAGCATTGATAGCATGAAAGAGCAATAAAAAGAAAAAAAGGCTGATTGATGAAATTAAGGAAATACAAAGGAAATACAAAACCATTTTTAGAGTAAATGGAGAAAATAGCCAGCACAGGTATCACAAGGAATGACAGATTCTGGTTTTTTATGGCTTCAGGAAGAGATGCATTTCAGGCAAAGAAGTTTTAGTTAGAAGCCATCATCACCTTATTGAGGGTAAATGTGAAATTCTACACAGTTGTACACAGGAAATCCAACTGGTGGCCTAATAGGCCCTCAGAGCTCTTAAAAATGAGGAGTTAATTTATCATCATTATGAATTAAAACAAATGTAGTACAAAAACTGACATTTCAAATGTGTTAGGAAGGAGCTGAGGAAATGTTTTGTCAGAATAATTTCTTTGATGTGAAGCAAAATGACCTCTTTCTTCTTCGTCACATGCATCTATTTTAAGTGTTGTACCTAAGATACAAGTAGAACAAGTCTGTTCTAATTAATGAGTTGTTATGACAGAGTTTCCTTTTTTTTTTCAATGATCAGCCACTTTCTGAGGCTCAGTTATGTGGAAAACTGATAAAAAGCTTGAAATTTAAGTTGTCTGCAAAGTGGGAAGAGTTCCTTTGAGGAAGATTGCTTTTCTTAAAGGTACTTTTTGTAGGGACCAAACAAACTATCTGAAAATTAATGTCCTTAGGTGTTAATCATGAATTAATTGATTTGAATTGAAGTTTTTATTTTAAAAAGTTGTTTATTATTTGTAAATGGATATGTATTTGTATTTACTATGTATTTGTATTTACTATGTATTTTTATTCAAGGTTTACTGCATCCACATAGAATTGATATTTTTGAGGATTACATATATGGAGCAGGCCCTAAAAATGGTGCATTTAGAGTGCACAAATTTGGCAAGAGCCTTGTAGAATATCTAAGTGTGGACGTTGATAAAGCAAAAAGTGCCTTGATTTTTCACCGCTACAAACAAATGGACTGTGAGTAAGCATAATTACTTTAAATTCAATATCACCTCAGGGGGGAAAAAAGTAATCGAGTTGTATAAATATAAACCAGATTGTACAAACTGAAAATAGATTTAGTCGTATTTCTTGATATCATTTTGATGCATTTTCACTCATTTGATAGGATGCTGGGCGAATTTGTACACATATGCCTTTGTACCTTCACTGTTACTGAGAGATAAAAAACTTAGAAGAGAGATGAATAACCATCCCTTTATCCAGAAGCAGATGAAAGTTTTTATTCCTTGCTACCAATACATTTTTTGGTTAATGGAATAAATTCTCTCCTCTGGTGCGTCTTGCACTGCAGTTTGAGGAGGTGTGCTCATGGACTTGTAGCTGCTGATATCCTGGGAAGTGGAAATGTATCAGAATTTTTATATCTGATTATTTTTTTAACTTTAGAACATAGTTCTAAATTCTTACAATAATTTTAAAAAATTCAACATTTCTAATATTTTGTTATTTTAAACAGTGCCCAATCCCTGCTTGGATCTGACGTGTGAATTCATTTGTTTACTCAACCCTTCTGGTGCAACATGTGCTTGTCCAGAAGGAAAGTCATTGATGAATGGGACGTGCATTGATCAGAGCCTCCTAGGTAGGTATTGAAAACTGCAGGAAAACCAGAAAATAAACAGCTGGTGAGTTTTGGACATTGCAAAAGGCCAGGCTAGCTGTGAGTACAGAGTTTTGTGATGTTCAACAAACACATTACTTGTCTGAAACTGAAAGGAAAGGTGAAGAAAAAAGAATCCCTGATTCAAAAAATATCTCCCCTGTTAATATTCATCCAAATGAAAAATGAGCTTTCAACTTAACTGATGCAAGATGATACTTAAAGGTGAGTGGGTATAAATACTGACCAAAAGAAGTTTGAAAGGTGTTTTGGATCCCAAATTAAATGTGAGTCATTTAGGAGTAAAAAAAAAAACAACACTGCAGCAATGGTGAAAAGGCAGTGAGAGCAAAATAGCAAATAATAATGACTTTAAAGTAACAGTCGAAAAAAGAAAAAACTTGCAGCACTTTTATCTAAAATTATATCTTCTGAGAACCTCTGTAATGACTAATACCAGAGTTCATGAGAAAAGGGCCTCTAAGTTCTCACTGTATTTTAGGGATGGGAGGGAATCTTTTCCATAGAAGATTATTAAGTACTTTAAAACTGTCTTCACTCTAATTTAGGCCAAACCCAGCTTGGTCACACTGCTGGGATGATTTCTTAGCCAGCTTGACTTTTTAAATCTTTTGGAAATCACAGAATAGCATTTCTTGTGTGTATTATGGATGTTTTTCTGATGTTTAGTTCAAGGCTCAGAAGTGCAAGTGATGGATATTTTGGTGAGATCCTCTGTGCTTAAAGTGCTCAATTTAGCAATTAAATTAATTTACCTGAAATGTCATAATTCTCTGGAGAAAATCTTACCAATCTATACTGCCTAGGCTTTAAGCATTGAATTAACAGGACTGTGTTTTAGTGTTTCATGATGTGGTATCAATAGAACTGTCCAACTCTGAGCACAAATCAGTCTGAACACCCTCTCTGCCTCTCCAAGTGTCAGCTCTTTGTCTCAGGTGGATACTTGACAAGAATTCCTGCTGTTGCAACACCACCTAAAAATTATTTCAAATTACCCATACTTATTACCTAGGTGTTGAAGAATGGCCAAAGAAAAAAATTTGGTTTTTTCGCTGATGGCATTTACCAGTTTGAATTCATAATTTCAGTAATGCTCCATTTTTGCTAGTGGGCAAAGATTATGCTGTGGTAATGTTTTTAGGAATGTGTGTTTTTATTAAAGAAAGATCTGAAGAGGTTTTTAAATGACTTGTTATAAATTTTTATGGATAGAAAGAAAATGCCTAGAGAAGCATTTTTAATATATTGATAATTTTCAGTACCTTCCCATAGCTGCAATATCTGGCATGACTTTTTAAAGGACTGCTGAATAAGTGTTTCCTTAGTGTTTTATTTACAATTATATTTCAAGTAAAGTCTAATGTAAGCTTTTCCTTACTTTTTTTTAATCTGTTATTTTTTAATAGTAGACTGCAAGTTTTGTAGTATCACAGATTACAAATTATCAATTTAAACTGCTGTATCATAGTTTTTGCACTATTTTGAGATTTTTTTAAAAATTATTTATTAAGTGCAAGTGAATGTTAAATGTTTGTCTCTTTCTGAGACTCCACTTCAGCTTCCAAGGACCAGCAGAGATTTCTGGAAAGATCAGAGTTGACCCCAAGATCAACATCTTGAACTGATACAGGTTTATAATAAGAGGCTGACTGACAGTCACTTGCCATTAATAGGTCACTAATAGCCTGCAAACAAAAGAAAAATCAATTTATAAATCAGAATATTTTCCTTTAAGAGGTTATACAGTATGGAATAAAAACTAGGAGCTGAACTTTTCCTTTTCTGCTGAAGATCTGGGAAAATATCTATGAAATATTCCAGACCCCACACATTCACCTTATTTAAAGCTATTCAGAACATTTTTGGCACAGTTAAGGATATCAGTAACCCAAAGCAGAAAATCCTGCCTTGCTTGACTGTAGATTGTTGAAGGGTGCCCTGACGACCCAAAGGAAGGGTTGTACAGACATTTTTTTTCTGTTGGTCTGCAATAAAATCCTGATTCAAAGTCAGTCAAAATATTCTTGTTGCTTTTGGTTGTCTTCTGGTTTTTGAGGTGTTCTGGTTTTATTGTACTTGCACACAGCTATTTCAGGTCTTGTAAGAAGTCTTAGACATTAGTAACAATTGTGGATATCAAGAACCAGTAGTATTATTCAAATTATATATTTGAATAATATATAATTCAAGTTATACTAGAAAATAGTAGAATATTGAATATTCATAATATTTTTAATACCTTTGAGTGGTTTTTTTAGTCTTTTAGAATGCAGTAAGGAAACTACTAATAGATTTCCATGACTTGGAAGAGCCAAAATGGGGCAGCCATCAGTTCAATTCAGTTCTTAGTCTGTCTGCCATAGTTTGGTGGCTGCAAGGCAATCTCAGTCTTCCTCTGTGCCTTGTGCTGTATTCCAAAAACTGAGTCAGATTCTTGTTCATCGGATTGTTCAGTTTCTTCCTTTTTAATTTTTTAATTTTTTTTTTTTAATCTGAGTAAAATTTTCAAAGTCCTAAAATTCTGTCTAATACTGTTACTCCTGGCTTGGTCTATTGTGTTATTTTTTTTTTCTTCATGAGTCCTGCACGAGGAATTTTAAATATTGACTCCTCAGTGGCTTTCTGTGGGACTGAATGCAGATTGCCTCAGCCAGCTGTTTCCCCAGCACCTCAAGCAACTGATGAGAAACAGCGTCTGGGTTTGATTTGGAGTTTTCAAGCTGGAATCATTACAACATATGGGTGTGTTGCATCATTGAGAATGGTTTTTTTATAACAAAGTGAGTACAAGATCCAGTGTTTTCTGAGATAAGCTTCCATCTCATTTCTCCCTGGATGACTGTGACTGACAGACCAGAGTACTTTTGGGGTTTATTTTTTGACTAAAACAGGTGGGACTTTTTCAGTTTAGAAGCTACCCTTTAGTCTTCCTAAAGGAAAGAGCAGAGTACCTCCTCATTTTCCTAAAAGAAACTCCTGGATTTGCATCCATTAGGTTTCTTGTATCTAATTGTCTGTGGCACAATGAAGCTAAAAATGTGCCCAGAGGATGAAAATGGAGAGAGCTGCACTGGAGGAAGACACTGAGTCCCGCAGCTGAACGAGCAGGAGTAATGAACATTTCCAGGAGCTCCCTGTTCTGGAGCCTCACTTTTATCACTTTCCTCTTAGGAGGGGAACATTTCTTCTCTTTTGGTTGAATGGGAAGCCTGAGGAAAAAATTCCAAAGCCTCAGAACTGATGCTGCCTCTGAACAGAGATGAAACATTTCATTTATCATGTTGCTTCCCTCAGCGTGTTTCTGTGGGGGCTTGCCTACTGTATACAGATATTTCAGACAAAGAAAGTGCTTTGGCTGGGGTTGGAGAGGTTCATCCCTGTGTATCCTCTTTTTCAACCCCAAAGTCTGCCTCAGGGAGGAGGAGCTACTGCACTTTGGTTCATGCTATCTTCTTGGGGGTTGTGCTGCTTTTTCAGACTTCTTAGATATCCCCCCCAAAAAAAATTACAAAGAAATCTGCTTCTGCTTTGAAGAAAAATCTTCTATTTACAACATTTCTTCTGTATTTACAAAGAGGTTGGTGTTGGAAGGGGTGTTTCACAGTACACAAAAATTGGGTGCCAGTTAAATTTTCTAACTGTGCATCCTTTTCTTAACCATTCTCTCCCTTTTAAAATTGTAAAAAACACATTTTTTTTTTAAGAGGAAAAAATAAAATGTGTAGGGAAAACAAAGAGGAATGCCTGTCTTACAGTCTTCAGAAAAAATTTGGGGAAAACAACTTTTTCTGATGCTTTCCAGCATATGGAAAATTGGCAGGCATTGTACAACTCTCATCTGAAGGATGATTTATAGAAAGTTACCTCAACATTAGAAATCTGCTCTCCATCTTTATTGGGTGCATTCAGCTCAGTAAAGGGTGAGCTCTACCTTTCTCCAAGGGAGAGCCAAGAGTAAATAACTTTCTGCCCCATGGGATGAGTAATTCCCACTGTGGGGAGGGGAAACTTTTCTTGTCCCAAACTTTGTGCTATATATCATCTCCCCATTTAACTTGTCTAGTCCAGAAATTGGGGATACTTCAGAAGGGAGAAAGTAGCAAAAAGATGCATTTTTTTCAAGGAAGACTAGGGTTGTTATGGAATAATAAAAGGGCTGTCTTGTGTAAGTGGGGGAGAGGAATGGATTATCAAAAAATTCAAGTTAAAGGAAAAAATACCAGTAGAGTTCACAAAGCTTTGATTTGCTGTTTTGGCTGTGTTTCTTCTTTGTAAGATTTTCCTTTTGCTTCCAGTAAAATGGAAGAGTGAAAGATGAAGCTGATAAGCCAAAGTCTATTAATGTTTCTGTCAAACAATTTTACTGGGAAGAAAAACATAAGAGAAATGGCAAATCAAAATTCTTTGATTATGTATTAAAGATGTTAAGATTTAAACAGACAAAACAAGGCAGCAGAAGACTAAATACCAGATTAGGGGAGAATATATGAAATTACATGATCTGTAATCCTCTCTTTCATGTTAGAGAGATTCAGTAGCTAGACTAAGGGTAAAGTAAGTGAAATCCTATACCTCTGTCATTTCAGAACTTAAAAGAACAGCTGAGAGGTCTTTAAGTCTGAGTTTAGCAAGCTCAGAGCAGCACTCAACACTAGAGTTAGAAACTTTTCTGAGTTTGTCTTTTTAGCTTTTGTTCCAAGGGCAGGTACTTGCTAGAGCTGTTCCCACTTCTTCTTTCTGAGGTATTTATTCAGTAATTCTAATTAGCTGTATTTAGCTTTTTATATTTATTCTTCTGTATTTTTCTCCTGTATTCCTTTTCTTCCTATCTTCTGTCGAACTGTTCTACTCATGTCTCCCACACAAAGGCAGGCATGTCATCCCCTTTTGTACTTGGTAGATCTTAATCAGTGTAATTTGTTTCTTGTATTTACCTCCAGACAACAAAGCAGCAGCATTAAACTAAGTATATTGTTCAAGTCTAATATACTATTTTAAAACTGCTTTTTCCATTGCATCTTTCAATCCACTTTCATAGCTTATTGAAAGTCCAAAATTGCTGCATTACCATTTCTCTGTTCTAAATTAGAGTAGTACTGAAATTCCTGAATTTAAAATGTTTCATAGAGAACGAAATCAGCAGTAAGTTCCATGTTTTTTTTCCAAATTTTATATCTTAATTCTGTGGAATTGTTCTAAAAGAGAAATAGAACATGTTTTTAATGCACTATCAGAAAGGTTCATAAAAATGAGCAGTTGTCTGTTCTAACTTCACTGTTATTTATTCTGTTTTTACCAAGTTCTGCTCCATAAAGTAATGACTAATGATAAGTAAAACAGATAAGATAAGCAAAACAAAAATAGACCTTCTCTCCAATAAGATATGCTACATTATCCATTCAAACAACTTCTGTAACGAGTAACTGAAGAACAGTTCATGGAACATCAAAGGATTTAATGAACCACCCAAATTAACAAAACACTAAAGCATCCTCAAACTCCCAAATACAATGTAGCTTTTTTACAGCAATTGTATATACCCAGGTGCAAACAGGATTTCATATTTTTGTTGTAAAACACACGAAATAATGAGGTGCTAGTCAGTCCATCACGGGAGCTTTAAGATTTGCTGCCTAGTTGCAGCTTAATTTTAGAAAGGTACAATTATCCGAGAGATGACTGTTTCCAGAAGTTTTGTTTAAATAGGTTCCATCCCAGGTTTTGTGTCTGCAGAATCTCAGCACTGGCTGTGAAAGGAGGCAGCAGACCCTGCTGAGGAAGGGTGCACACAGGCAGGAAAGAGAGACTTGGGTGCATCCAAAGAAAGGGCTCTGCACAAGCACAGTTGAATTCCTGGGTTTTGCAGAGTTCTTTTTGGAGAGAACTGTTTAGGTAGAGAACATCCAACATTCCTAAACTCTGGACTTGCAACACAACGTGTTTCTTTAAACCTCAAAGGAGTTGCTGTGCCTGCGCTGTGCCAGTCAATGTTAGACCTCAACAAGTAAGGTACAAAAAGGAACTTTGACTCTTTTCCATGAATTGTTTGACTAAAGCAGATTAATTCAGCAACATTCCTTCAGCTGGTGGATGTATTATTGACAAGTTCTCAGAACTTGTGACATACCTCTTGTTTAAAGCCATGTTGGCTCAATTCCTGGATTAGTGAGGGAGCTGTCTGGCCTCTCGGGATTGCTTTGCTGTGTGACAAATGAAGTCTCATTGCTGAAAGCATGACTTGGGCTGGAAAGGTGCTTTTCTGCTCCTTTAGGTTTGTAGTTGTTTGTATGTTTGAGCCTTGTATGTGTGCTCATCGATAATTAATTTGTTGTTGCTAACATTTAGTGATTTTATACCTTGTTCATGGAAACTAATAGAGGTTTACTGTTCAAAGTGTTTCTAAAAGAGGCACTACCCTAAGTACAAAAGAGCTTTACATGAAGACTGAATCTGACCTGATCAGAGTTTGTGTTCCCTGTACCTCATTACTGAGAGGGTGACACTGCTGCCATAAGAATTGTGATTGCAGAGCAACAGGCAGCTTCCCTTCTCAGGGATTTTACAGTCTGAGGTGAAAAAAAGAAATTATCAGAAAATATGACTAAGGAGCAACAAGTTTGTATGCAAATACCAACTTTTGAAGGGGATTTAAAGGTTAAAAAATTTCCTTTCAAATATCTTGGACAAGGCTTAGTTAAGAAGGCTGTTAGTCAGCAGACAGTGTGGAAGAGAGATCCAAAATATGATGATAAAAAAGGGCTGAGGTCACCAGAAAATGACTGGGAAGTCTTCTGAGACCTCCCAGATGAAACCAACATTTAATTTTCCAGTTTTCAAGCTAGAAATTGTAGTTCCAAACAAGAATTTATACAATCATTACTAACTTAGATCCTAGGGAGGCCAACTTCCCTGCACCATGCAAGAGCTCCCACCAACTCTACAGCTCCCAGCAGCTTTTCCAGGGCTTATGGTCTCTGAAGTGTGTGGGATTTTTTCTGTCACTGTGGGAACAGAAGGGATAATTTACTTTCTCCACTCTTCAAAGTGGTACTTGCCCCTCACTGATAGAGCGTTTGAGGCAAGTTCTGTTTTGCCATTACATGAGGCTGGGGCTGTTGAAGCTCTCTGTGTTCTTGCTGCAGATGACAGCTGCAAATTGAGCTGTGAGAATGGAGGGAAGTGCATTATAAATGAGAAGGGGGATCCCCGGTGCCACTGCTGGCCCAGCTACTCTGGTGAAAGGTGTGAAACCAATCACTGCTACAACTACTGCCAGAATGGAGGAACCTGTGGGGCCTCTCTCCTTGGTAAGTATTTCTGAACACCTCTATCCTGCTGTTAGACCCACGTTAAATGTTTGCATTTGTTCCATTTTACGGTATTTTCTCTTTATTTGGTTTGTCTGTATTTAAACTATATGCAAAAATAGAAGCATAACCCATGCATATTCTTTGTAATCAAGAGGCCTTTTCATTCACTTATCTGGGTGTTTCAGCACAATTAAACTGTATACCAGAAAAGGGAGAATATAAGTAAGTATTCGGTGTAAAGACTCACATGTTGAGGTGAGTATTCTCTCTCATCTACAACAAGTCAATACATCATCATCTCTAAACTTATATCAATTCGCCTCCTAAATGTATATGTGCATACACAGATATTTGCTTAAATACTTGATCTCAATCCTTTACCTTAATGTCTTACTGTAGTTCACCAAATAGGGATTTTACTCATTCTTAGGAAGACTTTGTTGGTGAAAACTCAGATCCTTCATTTTCCTGAAGAAAATTGAAATTACATCTCTTGGGTTCAGGGGTTTATCCTGTTAAAAAGCAGGCATTTGACAGTTGGTCTTTGTCCCTAACACATAAGCTTTTGTATCCTGTATAGTGTTTTGGCTAGAGAGGAAAAGTGTGAAAAGAAGTATTCTAAAATGTAGCAATTCCATGAGAAAGAAGTAGAACTCTATTTTCTGCTTCAAGGAATATTTAAATATTTGAATCAAAATACAAGAGCTGGAGAAGAGTTTGCAGCCTCCTTCTCAGAAGCTTTCATCTGCTTAAGATGCTGTGAATCATTTTCTCCTGTGTGATGAAGTACCCACCACACTCTGAATAAAAGTCCAGGCACCTGACCCTGAGAAGTTTGTGACTGTTCATCACAGAGATCCCTCCCTGTAATGCAGAATTCTGTATCTGAGTCTCTGTGGCAGAGGGGGCTTAGATTGTAAAGATTTCCTCAGCAATGCTATGTAGTTTGGTAATTTGCCCCCACTTGCTGGCTTCTCTGGAGCCTCCTCCCACTGACTGAGGCGTGGTGGCAAAATTCCAAGTGAATGCAAGCCTAGTAATTTATTATTTCAGTTCTGAGTAGTTATGGGTTAATAATATGGTTCATTATAATGACTAAATATCAGAAAATGAGAATTACTTGTATTGGAAGTTGATGAATTAGACTTTATACTGCTGCTAACATCTGATGACACAACTGACACAAAGGATAAGCAGTGATTTTTATCAGTGTGGTGAGATCAATAAATGCTAAGTGAGGACATGCAAGTGAATGGAAGTGATGGTTTAAATGGCATATAGAACTTCCTCATCATCTGAAGAGAGGATGTTTATTCCCACATTTTTACATGTCTGGCATTTAATTGATTCTTTTGTAGGGTTAAAAGGCTTAATAAAATTAATAACTAGGCTCTTGGAACTCAGCTTTGTTGTGAGCCTTGCAGAGACCCCAGGGTTTTATTTAATCCTTTTCTTTTGGCAGTAGCCACAGGGCTCGCTCACCTCCAGCAGTTTGTTTTCTCTCTCCCAGGCAGCTCACACTTGCTGTGCTCACACAGCTATGCTATCACACAGATATTTTTAATTTTCATTTTCCTGCTAAATCCAGCCTCTGAAATCTCTCAGCCTTGCAAAAACAATTAGTGCAGTAGGTTTTGCCTACAAGGTTTCTACCAGTGGCTAGAGGCGAGATATGAGCAGCATCTACAATACACTTTGTTCAATTCTTAACATGGGCCTGGGGAGGCAGGAGTCAGCCTGGGGATGAAGAAGTCAGCCTGGGGAGGCAGGAGTCAGCCTGGGGAGGCAGGAATCAGCCTGGGGAGGCAGGAATCAGCCTGGGGATGAAGGAGTCAGCCTGGGGAGGCAAGAATCAGCCTGGGGATGAAGGAGTCAGCCTGGGGAGGCAGGAGTCAGCCTGGGGAGGCAGGAGTCAGCCTGGGGATGAAGGAGTCAGCCTGGGGAGGCAAGAATCAGCCTGGGGATGAAGGAGTCAGCCTAGGGATGAAGGAGTCAGCCTGGGGAGGCAAGAATCAGCCTGGGGATGAAGGAGTCAGCCTAGGGATGAAGGAGTCAGCCTGGGGAGGCAAGAATCAGCCTGGGGATGAAGGAGTCAGCCTAGGGATGAAGGAGTCAGCCTGGGGAGGCAAGAATCAGCCTGGGGATGAAGGAGTCAGCCTAGGGATGAAGGAGTCAGCCTGGGGAGGCAAGAATCAGCCTGGGGATGAAGGAGTCAGCCTAGGGATGAAGGAGTCAGCCTGGGGAGGCAAGAATCAGCCTGGGGATGAAGGAGTCAGCCTAGGGATGAAGGAGTCAGCCTGGGGAGGCAAGAATCAGCCTGGGGATGAAGGAGTCAGCCTAGGGATGAAGGAGTCAGCCTGGGGAGGCAAGAATCAGCCTGGGGATGAAGGAGTCAGCCTAGGGATGAAGGAGTCAGCCTGGGGAGGCAAGAATCAGCCTGGGGATGAAGGAGTCAGCCTAGGGATGAAGGAGTCAGCCTGGGGAGGCAAGAATCAGCCTGGGGATGAAGGAGTCAGCCTAGGGATGAAGGAGTCAGCCTGGGGAGGCAAGAATCAGCCTGGGGAGGAAGGAGTCAGCCTAGGGATGAAGGAGTCAGCCTAGGGAGGCAGGAATCAGTCTGGGGATGAAGGAGTCAGCCTGGGGATGAAGGAGTCAGCCTGGGGAGGCAGGAGTCAGCCTGGGGAGGCAGGAATCAGCCTGGGGAGGCAGGAGTCCCAAGCCTGATGCTTGGTCCCAAATGGAATGACTGAAGTGCATCAGGAGAGCCAGCACAGGTGACACCATAGCTCCTATTTCATTGCTCAACTGCCTGATCTGGGGCAACCTGAAGCTTTAATATCAGCTAAAGTTTATTGTAGCACACATGACCAAAGTGTGCCTTTAAGAGCTGAGAGCAACACAGGGCTGGTTCTGCTGGCTGTACCTGTGCATGCCTACAGACAGGGGCATTCATCTGCTGTGCTGGGTCCCTTTAGTTTCATCAAATTTTTAAGAGTCACATTTTAAGTTAACCAGATGTCCTACCTGCCATTTCAAATTCATGAGGGTAGCCATGCCTTGAAGCCCACACCATAACTTTCATGTGCTGGAAATGTGAAAAAAAGACCTGTATCTTTCTAAATCACAGTGGCTCCATCCAGTATTCCAGATAAAATGTTCAAGTCGACGTGCATCTCATCTTCCTAGGGCCTAGCCCCTAGACCCTGTAAATATTCTATTAAGAGGAAATATCTATTTCTTATCAGGCTGTATTTCTTATCTCTATCAGTCCATAAATCGTGTGTTACTCAAACCAGCTAGCCTGCCAGTGAGATGCCCCTTATCACAGTTTAATCTAACCCATGATGTACTAAGGCTGTTATGTGTTTTACAGAGAAAAGTTACACCAGACTCCCCAAAAGCATTGAAAAATCTAATTAAACCAAGAAAGCTTAATTCTTCAAATGTTTTTGCAGCAACCATTTCATCCTGACAGTCAAATGCACAGTCCTTAAATTGGGCAGGGTACTTGTAGCTGCAGGGGATGCAGAAGCCCTTTGCAGTTGGACTGAGGGTGTGAAATCCAGACCAGCCTTCTCCTTGGCTCAGCCTTCCTGGCAGAGCTGATCTGCTGTGCCAGGCTCATGTGAGAGTTGTTAGTCTGCTGTTACTTATTCTTGCACATTTATTTCTATATGTAGGAATGAAAACGTTCTTTATTACCAGGAATTGCTCCGTTTTTCATTAATGGTTTTAAAAATTCAGCATTATATTTTGTCTAGATTTCTAGTTTGTCCTACCACGTTGATCTGTCTGACAGCAATAGAATCAGAGAATCATTAAGACTGGAAGAGACCTCTGGGACTGACTCCAGCCCTTAACCCAGCTCTGCCAGGGCCACCACAAAACCAGGTCTACAAGTGACACCTCCTTTAAATACCCATGTTCCAGTAGATATATTGCAAACTGATTTTGGTAAAGGACTCCCTCAATTTCTGTATAGGATTGCTATCTTAAAATTAAGTCAGCCCAGTATCATTTGACTTTGATCTGCTGTGCTATTGCTGCCTGTGTGTGCTTCCAAACACCTCCTCAACAAGCAGCAGTCATGCTTCTGATCCATTATACACCTGACTCATCAAACTGACCTGCTAAACTCATGCAATCAAGTTCTACACGTTTTCTCAATTTTGCCTTTTTTTTTAAGTGTACTTTTGTTCAAAATGATGACAATTTTCCCTCTGGAAGTTGAAGAAGCCATATGTGTGCCAGTGCCAATCTAAACCCATCTGCAAAACAGAAATGTGATCATTTCAGCTCGCTTGACCCTCTCTTTCTGGGGGGCTTGAACTGCCCTTATTCCAACATATTATTCCATATTATTCCAACAGCTTTGATGCATTCTATCTCACAAGTGTTGTTTTGGACACGTGGCCTCTGGAGAGCTTAGGGACTCCCAGCAACTTTGGCTTTGTGAGATGATGCTTCCAAAAGGTCCCCATAGCTGGAAGCTTCCCCAGAAGTCGAGGGATTTCCTTACTGATAATTTCTGGGCTCAAAAAATGAAGAGATTTCCTGGGAATTAACTTTGCTTCATATTCTGATCCAAATAAAATGATGCAGCATACAAAATACTCTTCTGGTGAATGTGTGTGTTCTTCTGAATGTGTAAATCCTCTTCTCGTTGCCCACCTAGTATAGAATAGTAATGTGATAACTAATTAAGTAAATTGCAGAGTATTGCTAATTTTTTGAAACATGATTGTGCTAAATCTTTGCTGGATGTGTTAAGTTGTAGAACCTCATTATCTGCACACAAATGTTAATTTGTTAAACAAATCCCACTGGCAATTCAGGGATTATTCACTGTTGGCTTACTTACTGCTAAGCCTTTTGGCAAATTCCTGTGTGAACGTTATATAGCCAGAGATTGGAGAAGCTTTAATTAAAACTTATAAGTTTACGACAGTTGTATTGAACTACAATAATTGAACAAAGAAAATGTCATCAGTTAATTAAAAGTACACATCTGAGACATGTAATTAAAAGTTTGGGTGTAATAATGAACACTTTCCAGTAAGCCAAATTAATGGGAATTTGCACAAAAAAAGTCCATGTTACCATAAAAACACACTTTGTTTCTCCATGTGTTTTAAAGTAAAAATATTGCAGGTGTAATTTGCTGATTGTCTCAAACCCATTAACTAAGCTAACTAGTTCACAAAATCAGGTAAATCCCTTTGTACTATACAAAAAGTATGTCCAATCATACAGAACTGTGATGTTTGTATCAAAATGAATGAAAAAAAATATTATGTCTTTCCTCTAAATGAAAATGTAGGAAATCTTCTGAAAGAATCATTGTGTGTGAAGCAGATATTATTTTCTATTCTATTTTGTGAGCAAATCAAGGTGATTTGGTGCCTACTGAAAACACTCTCTGAAGAACCTGTTTTGCTAATGCCACATCATTCCCAGGAGTTTTCCATGGTGGTGGCAGCAGGACAGGGACTGTGGGAAGGATGAGGGTGGTGTTTCACTGGAGCTGACCTCAGGTCCCAGCAGAGCCACCACCACCAGCCCTGGAAAGAGCAGTCCCTGGGAGCACTCAGATATATTTAGAAATTCTTCTTTTCTCCTTTTCTTTTCAATAACACAGAGAGACTCTGTTGGGATAGATCCCAATCAGCTCACCTACTAATTATCTTCAATAATGCAGCTTCTCTCCACTCCTATTATTTCAGTAAAGCTAATTATGGTTCATCAGCCACACAGAAATGAATTATTGTGATTCCCACAGACTGCTGATAACAACTCTGAAGGACAAGATATTGCTCACAGAAAGCTCATGTAGAGCCACCTCATTTTCTTTAATAGTGACAGCAAGTTAAATATTGAAATTAATTCTGCATATTCTCATACAAGAGCTTAAAAGCACACATTGCTGGTAGTGAACTCACCAGTGACTGAAAGAAATAAATAATGTAGGTTTTGGTGAAGACATTCATCTGGATGATCTAATTTTTCAAAACGTGCAGAAAGCTTACAAAATTAATGCTATTGACCTAGGTTTTAATTATTTTTAAATTTTTTCTTAGCTTTATTTAGTTTTGAAAATTCATAGTATTTCTCTGTTGCTTAGGTAATATCATGAATGAAAATTGACCTCCTTAGAATTTTGATCATTGCAAAATATACGTAAATATAAACTTCAAGACACATGGATGAATTCCCGAGAGAAGTCACTCACATATTACAGAGAAAGTAAACCAGGATATTTATGAGCAATTTTATAGGTTTATTTGAAAAGTTATTATAAAGACAATAGTTATTAGGTAGAAAATTAAATTGACAAACCAGGAGTAACTATAGCCTCTGTATCCAAACCAAATTGAAAGATTTTGATCCCTGGTATCTTTATTATTCTTTTTATTTTTTTTTTTGAGTGATTTATTTTTTGTTAGAAAGAAAAAAACTACACTTCTTTTTTATGTCAAAAATTTCATCTATATTTTCATGTCCTACTGCCAAAAAAAATCTTCTGTCTTAGAGTAACCATCATATATTCTCTTTTATTCTACTAAATTCTGTTTTGCATTTGAAGCAGTTTAGCATTCCACTTTCCATGTGAATATTTTTCTACATGCTAATGTGTTGTGAATATTTCTGTGGTGGTGAGGGTCAAGAATTTTAATTCTGTGTCTGTAGAGCTCTAATCCTGAGATTGCATGACCAGGGAAGGTTCTGGAGCTCTCTGTGGATGAGCTCATCCTGCAATTTCTGGTAGCTGGGTTATGTGGCATCTTGGCCACATGTTTCCTCTGCAAACATAAATCTGTGTTCTGATTCCATCATACAGAACCCAATGGCACTGTACAGTATTATTTAATGCTGCACTTTTGTTAAACTGTTCCTGGAACCATTTTTTTTGTATCAGAAATAATTTATGAGAATAAGGCAAATGATAATGTCATTATTAGTATTATTTCTGGTGTCAACACTCTGTGTATAAATAGGCAATGGACTGTTAACATTACTGAGAGTCGTGTTAAATTGAGTGACAAAAGTGGGGTTTAGGTTATACTGTATTAATTTTTCATATAGCTGTCAGCAGTTTGGCATATTTATAAGTCTACTTCAGGAAAGAACAGAATAATCTTTCCTACAAACTAGAAAAAATATCATTGTCTCATCATTCTAACAAATAGAAGAGTATTAATAATAAAAACTGATTCTAGATCTCCAGATCTATGGATCTATCACTATTTTATCTTTTTTTTTCTACTGAAACACTGAGTCAGATGAAGGATTATGTGAAACCCCCTGTCTTGGGGGCAGAAATTGAAATACAACTGTATACATGGGGAAAAACAAGTGGAATCTATGCTAACATCTGAGTTCAACATCTTTGATTTAATGTTTAGATCACAGGGGACAGATATGAATAACCAGGCTGATGCATATTAAAGTAGTTGGAGCTATTTTTAGGTCAATGGTTTTGTTCCTGCTGTACTCATTAAAGAAAGAGACTAACTGATCTCATGGCCCTTAGGATGATTTGCAAAACACTTTAAATTAGCATAGCTTAAAATAGAAAATACTGAAAAGAATTACATGAAGTGTGTCTTGCTAGAAGGGTAAGAAGTGAAGGAAAAAGATTGAATAAATCATTCTGCATGAGTCAGAGAGAGGAGACAAAATGAGGGTGCTTTATTTGCCTTGAAAAATTCTCAAAAGAATTTGAGATTGAATGATTGCACAGGATTTAGAAAAGGCAGACCAGAAGAAAAATTGAATTGTGGAGCTTGTGGAATACTCAGTTTAATCTTAATTACTCAATAACACAGCCAGCTAAGTGGAGCAAGGTAAGCAGGGGAGCACATCTCAGAGTTTCAGATGCAGCATCAGGAGGCAAGTGGGAAAGTAGGTGTGCCTACATTGCCAGTGATAAAATCTGAGAGGTTGTTTTTCTTTTTATGCCTGTAATTCCTGTCCAGAGGGATTCTGCATCACACATGCAGTCCATTACGTAGTTAACTTGATAAACACAAAATCATGAAATGTTTTGGCTTGGAAGGAACCTTAAAGCTCATCTTGCTCCAACCCATCCTGTCTGCCCTTTCATTTCAGAAGGGTCCTCAGGTCCTGCTTATTCTTCATGTCTTTCCTTCCTGGGAAGCCAGCAGAAATAAAAGTGTTAAACTTGGTTCTCCATAAATTTAAGAAAATCCTTAAAGCTGAATGAAAGCAAAGACGAGGGTGGGGGAAATATGTCTTGCAAGAGATAATCAAGAATGAGAAGAGTTTATTAGGAAGTGAGAAGGGAGATGGCTGGTTGGACACATCAGGTCATTTACTTGAAGATTATGAATGAGATAAGGAAGCAAAGTCAGGAGATGGAAAAACATTAATGGGATCTAGAAGTTTGTTTTAAAGAAGATAAGCCTTAAGAAAATAAGGCAGGAAAGTGGAAGGGTTTAATAAAGCAGTGGAATTGTAACAAAGCTATAAATCCTTCAGACATGAGATTTAGATAAGGGAAAAAAAAAGGGAAAATTACAATAGAGAAGAATCATAGGAGGAAAATGCATTTGGTTTTAAAGACCATTTTAAATTCCTTTGAAAAGAAGCTGTAGACTAGGAGTTCATTATGTGCAAATGTTCATCCCAAAGTGTTAACTGCTTTTCAGACACTGAATATTGATGTTACAGGCATCTTTGGTCTGATGCCAGACAGCAATTTTTATGTAGGAGTCTTCATTATCTGAGAGGGGTGGCATAACAAAACAGGCACAGATACTTGTGGTTTATTAAAAATTGTTCTGTAAAGTGTAACTATTAGTGCTTTGGTAAATATTTGTATTTCGTGTGATTATATATCATGGTTTGTAGATTTGAGAATAATGTGGTGCACTCTGAAGAGACACCAATGGTGATCATACGAACAGTCATGCTCTGCAACAGGGGGAACCCAGCATGGCAGGATGATTGGAAGAGTTCAGTCATATCTGAAATTCCTGCTTAGGACCACCTTTGAAATGGTGGTATATTTTAAATAATGACCTATTTTTTTTCTCATAAAAGAGTCAATGCCTGCACATGCACAAGTGTAAAAATGCACAGGTGTAGTTTTTGAGTGCCCACATCTCCCAGAGCCAATTTTGTTTTTCAAAAGTTCTTCATGCAAGCAATATTTGACCTTCTCTCAGCAGCTGAAGAAACACAGTTTGCCTCGAACACTGAAACTTCCTCCTCTTACAATAAACCTGTGCTGAGAAAATGCTGATTACTCTTTGAATTTGTATTTATTTTTATCATAAAATAGCTTTCTCTGTTTTGGACAGGCCGGCCAACCTGCAGCTGCGCTCTGGGTTTTACGGGGCCGCGCTGCAACCAGACGGTGTGCGAGCGCTTCTGCCAGAACGGGGGCACCTGCAGTGTCACTGCTGGCAACCAGCCCTTCTGTGCCTGCCTGCCTGAGTACACAGGGGACAGGTGCCAGTACTGTAAGTAATCTCCACAAATTATTCCACCTGGCTTTGTAGTAAAAGTTCCACGCAATGGAAGTTCAAAGCCCGCGTGGGTGATTTTTTTTTTGTTTGTTTGTTTTATGGTGTTGTTAAATTTAGACCCGGATTATTCGTGCTGCTAAGGCGCTGACATCTGCTGTGCTCAGGTGATCTTTGAGTATATTTCTCCTCTTCTACATGGCTAGCTGAAAAAAAGAGCTTTTTTAGGAATGATTTATTGTTATTTTCATGAATGAGCCGTAGAGTGGAGCGGTACAAGACAGATGACTTTGTCAGTAGCCAAGAGATAACTGTGTTAAAATTTTCTACTGCAGCTTGTCATATGTTTTGTTATGCTGGTAATGAATCGACATAGCTAGTTAAAGAACCTTCTGGTGTCCCTAATCTTTGCAGACCAAAAAGTCTTTTAAACTACTCCTTTGCCTTTTTTTCTATTTCTAACCCCAGCAAGCAGCACTTTGGGGATAACTTTGATTTTCACATTGCTATATTCCTTCAGCTTGCTCAAAGATCATGCTGAATATGGTTTCTGCCCCATCCTGGTGTTGAAATTGTAAAGGATTTCTGAATGTTACTCTTGTTTACGTCTCAGGACTTAAATTCTATCTTTCACATCCGAGTTTCTCCCTGATTTTTCATTCTACTGGCCCATCAGTCTCTTCTCATTGAGATAGTTTTCTGAAGGCTTCCATGCCCTTAGAAAAGCTCTTCTCACTTTCCACAACTTCCTCTAATTTTTCACTTCTTTAACAGAGTATGAAAAGTAGATTATCAACCAACAGGCATTTTGCTCTTCCTTCATTTATATTCCTTTGTTTGTCATGCTTTTGTTTTCTTTCACTATTATCTCTTTTCAGTAACTCAAGACATCTGAACATAATCTTGAATTTCTTCTTTTGGTCGCTCATTTTTAAATGACAGTCTGTCTTCCCCAAGTATTTTCAAAAATGATGACTCACAAATAACCTTCCTTAAGTTAGAACAAATTACTTTACTGAGATCTGAATAATATTTTTTTAATCATCTCCTTTTTTCTACAGCTTTGCTTTGACTATAACATTCTGAAGGCACGGACTGTCATAGCCTTGTTAGACTGTCATAGTGCTTGTCACAGAACATTAAATGTGAAAACCATCATCTCTTTTGTACCTTCAGTGAATTTGCTGAAGAAAGCTTGATTTAAGAAAAAAAGGGATTGGAAATTAGTTGTTGTAAAGGTCTGGTTTAGAATTATCTACAAGATACAAAAAAGTATTTAGTTTTAGAGAAAGGTCTGTCAAACAAGGAAAGGGGTAGTGTGTATCTTAAATAGGATTTGTACTGAAGTAAACTGAATATATTTCCAGTTGGGAGACTATGAATTCAATTGAAACCTTTGAATGGAAAATCAGCAGTAATTGTGATTCTCTCCCCCTTTGTATTAAACAAACTGCATGAATCCACAAATAAGTATCTGCAAACACAATTGGGTATTTGAAAATAGTATAGTACATAAATCATGCACAGACAGACACACAGATTAAGGAAAAATATTTACTTGAGGCTTACCCAAAACCCAAACAAATTGTTTCTAGTTGAATGCTTCTGCAAACATCTTTTTCCTTTTTTTTTCTTTTTCTTCTTTTTTTTTTTTTTAAGAGAATTAATTTAAATGTAAATTTAGGGGTACTTTTTAAATAGTGCTTATTATCAGATTTGGATTGTCTGGGAAACTGCCACAACACAGAGAAATGAAGACATTATAAAATACAAAATAAAATTAAGCTTTTACTGATTTAAAAGTCTTTTAGAGGAAAAAAGAAAGTCTTACAATTTTTAGTGTATTTTTTTGGTGGCCAATATGTTCTGTGAAATTATACCAGTCTACAGTTAATAATGTGACATCTGTTACTTTTTTGCTTTATTCACACGTGTGCATGATCTTTTGCTTTATTAATCACCTTCTCTTGGTATGCAAGCTGGAATTCATTAATATGGAATTACTGCAAAGATTGGTTGCCTCCCAGATATCTTTTTCCAGTCTGTCTTTGCTGTGATTGAAGGTACTTCATATGCAAAGGATGACACATGAAGGTGTGTAGGTATTTCACTCCTGCTCCTAAGCTTAAAATATTATTAGTGGGGTTTTATGGCAGGGAGAAGACATTTGCTTGCAGTATTACCAGCTTGCAAAGACCTCATTTTCCCCACACTTATCGTCTCCAATTACCCAATGCAGAGTTTCTCCTGTGATTAGTTCACATAAGGGCTAATAACCTAAATGTGTGCTCCCTGTCAGAGCACTGGCATGGCTGAAATAAATTTAGGTGACTGAATTTACATAGAATTCTACTAATACTGTGAATGTTATTAAATACACATAAATCTGATGTATTTGAATGTAGCTCCCTGCTTTAAATTGCAGTAAAAAGACACACAGAGTAGCTAAAGTTCATTTCTTGTATCATTTAAAGCCCAAACTACCTAAAGAATAGGAAACATTTTCATGCAGTTACAATCATTCAAAGTGGATACGGTGATCCCACAAGCTGTGACTTTCTCTGAAACTGAAATTCCTTTTTTTAGGAGAAAAAAGAAATAATTTTGTGTCATTTCATCCCAAATGTAGCATAAACATTTTAGATACTGCAGATGACTAAAGGTGTTTGTGACTGCAATCAATCCTAAAAACTGATAATTGTTTTGACATATGACCTTCCTATTTCTACATATTTTCGGTTTTTTGGTTTTAGTTGGGTATTTTTGCCTTTTTTTTTTGTCTGCTCTTACATAAAATCACTCTTAGTATGAGCTTTCAAAGTGCAGTAGTTTTTGTTCCAAAAACAGCCCCCCTGCTGCAAATTGCCATTCCATACCTAGAACTGGGGAACGAGAAACAATGAACAACTTCATTTAGTGTCTTTTAGACTGCTCTGGTTGCTGACTCCTTAAGCAGCTGAGCCTGCACAGCCTGCACAGACAGGTGGAGACGTATAATGAATATTCAAACAAAAATAACTCCTCTGACAGCCATGCTCTGTCTCTCAGCAAAACTCTTCCAGCAGTACTCACTCCTTGGAGAGGAGGAAAACCAGCACAGAGTAGTGTCAGTAAAATCTATTTCTGACTTTGAGATACCCTCACCTGTGATGGCCAGAGAAGCTATGGCTGCCCCTGGAATTGTTCAGGTTGGAGCAAAAAGGGATAATGGAAGGTGTCCCTGCCCATTCAGGAACTTAAATGATGACTTTAAATTAAAAAACAAACCAGAAAATGAATTTTTCACTACCGCTTAAAAAAAAATTAACCAAAAAGTTAAGATACCAGTATTTTGTAGCTCTTGGAAGCTTCTTCAGTTAGGCAATTTGATTTTTTTTAAAAAGTATGAAAACTGAGACAGTTACTGGCAGTTCTGAAGAGTTAAAGAATTCACTACTTGGAATCTCAGTCCTACTGGCATTTAAACAGTTAAGTACCACAGTGGGGTCTTGCACAGTCTGTAAAGCTTATGCATTATGTAGTACTTTGTAGAACTTATGGATTGTGTCTTTATATATTATTATTATTAGAACTTCATGAAATTTTAATATGTGGATAAATGAAAATAAAACTTAATTATTTCAAAATATCGTTTCAATTTCAGTTTAGCATAACGCTGTTAATGGTAATGTGAATTATCAGGAGATTTTTATTCAGCCAACGTCCCATTAAATACATTAACATTGCTCTGCTTTTCTCATCAGGAGTCTTTCTATTATGTAGGATGATGCCATAAATGGTTAGACAACTAGGAGGGAGAAAACAAACCTCTTATGAGTTTATGCTTCCATTGCACTTCCCCAGATCACATTGTTAATACATTACATATCTGTTTACGGGTTACTCTTGATTCCTGTAGCTGCCAGTGAGTCACCAGCTCCAGCTTCCATTTCGATTTCTACTCCAGTACCTTTTAAAACATGAAAGCCGTGTACCACTTGTTTCTGTAACGCTCCTTGATGCCTTTCAGTAATTAGGTCTCGTGTTGCTTTCAGATGTTTGCCACCATTACTGCGTGAATTCCGAGTCGTGCACGATTTCGGGTGATGGCCGTGTGGAATGCGTCTGCCCCGCGCGCTTCGAGGGCCCCAAGTGCGAGGTGGACAAGTGCCTCCGGTGCCACGGGGGACACTGCATCGTCACCAAGGACAGCAGTGACGTAGCATGCAAGTGAGTGTGTGGTGAGGAGAGATCTCCTCCAGAACCCTGCATTTAGCAGCAGTTCTGCTGCATTATTTAAATCTCTCGCACGGCAGCTTGTCCCTGGAGCGGCCGCATCCGATGGGTTCCTCAGCGTGGGTCCTGCCCGTGCAAAACCAACTCCCAGCTTTTGAAACCTCTGCCAGTGTGGAGGGCTCCTCACTGGAGGAGGCACAGTGTAGCAGGAGACTGAATGCATTTTCACTTAAAAATATTGGAATTAATCAAGTTGGCAATGGAGTTCTCTGATCAGTTCCTCTGTGTGGGTCCTGCCCATACAAAACCAGCTGACTCCTGGCTTTTGAAACCAACTTACACAGCACTCCTCACTGGAGGAGGCACAGTGTAGCAGGGGACTGGATGCATTTTCACTTAAAAACATTGGAATTAATCAAGTTAACAATGGAGTTCCTCTATGCTGGTGAAATGTCTTCATTCCATCATTATCTGTGACAATGATAGAGGCATACTAAATACTATTGGAGGCATAGGTAACATGTGCTGCTCTATTGCTGAGTGATTGTTTTGTATTATAACAGTTTATTTTTATTAAAAGAAAGATTAAATACATATTCTGTAATAATCTCATTGCTTGTGCTAATTTTTCAAAGCAGAAACCTAGAATTCTTTCAAAACTAGAATTCTTTCAATCAGTAGATCTTATAATAATATATTGAATACTGATTTTACAATGAAATGCTCAGATTTACTGAAATACTGATTATGCTTTGCTTTTTTAAAATTTTTATTTAACTGTGGCAGTTGCACTAATGGAAAGATTGCCTCTACCTGTCAGCTGTGTGATGGCTACTGCTACAATGGTGGCACATGTCAGTTGGACCCAGAGACAAATATACCTGTCTGTCTGTGAGTATCCTGCATCCTTCAGATCACTAAAATGCCTGTGTGACAACAAATAATAGAATTATTATGCATGTGTCTGTATTTTTGGCCTCTCCAGGATGAATAATGTGCTGGTTGCAGTTCCAACATTCAGTATTTTTTTTTCTAGCTGTTTCTGTAGCCTCGTACTTTGCACAGCTTTTTGCAAAATGTGTGTTGAAATCTAGAACGAAGGGCTCTATTGTGAATGCATATAGATACAAATATATATCTTTGGAGACTTTAGTAATTTTAGGTCTGTTCAGGCATTTTTTTCTGGAATGGAAACTCGACATTTGCCTGCCTTGCTTCTCAGAGGTGGATTAAGTCTTTTCTCCTACAGAGATGGTCAGATTTGGAGGCAAAACTCTCCTCCTGATGGCTGGAGAATAGCAAAAATTGTGTCAGGGTTATTTTCCTTATGGTGATAGGCTCATGTATTTCATATTTCTGCCCTAACCTTCCCACTGCCCAGAGTATTGCAGCTGTTCTAGGGTGAGATTGTGCTCTCCTCCTGTGCCATGGTCAAGAAAGTAATTCAGGGTGTGCTTCTTAAACTCAGTCATAAAATGTCAAAAAAATTTGGATTCTGTAGCCTAGAAGTGAAGTACTTTTGTAAGCAGAAAAGCCCACATTCTACTCCTTTCTTGAGAGCTATGGTGTGTCTTCTTTTTCAGCTGCTCAATATAAAATACTGAAGTAGTCGCTGTAGCAAAAACCTAATTTCTTTCCTGCTCTCAGTTATTCTGAGCTACCTAATCATACTTTTTTTATAAATTATTTTTTTAGTTATTTCATTAAAATATGCATTTTGCAATGGTCTTCCACTTCTCCAAACAACCTGGAGCTCAGAGCACCCTCCAGGCTGGAAGAGAGAGGTGTTGGAAGTCATGGATTGCAGAGCCTCATTCCCTGGGTGACATAAGCAAATTCTTGCCCAAAGGGATCTGGCAGTACAACTTTGTGAATACAGATAGAGTCATTCTTTCATTTTGTTGATGCAGGTGCTCTTGAAAGAGAGTTTTATTCAGACTCCCAAAGGAATTTCATAAATGCCTAGATTTTGTTAGTGGAAGTGATGGGCCAAGGGTTCCTCCCTGTGAGAGCTGAAGCACTTCTGTGTGAGAAAAGGGGCACAAGTGTAGTGGCACTACCATTGAAAAATTGTCAGTGTGTGTTTGCAGGTTTGGGGCTAAAGACAATGCAATTTAGGTAGCCCTTACTGAGTAGAAAATACTTTAATTGCTTATTTTTCTTTTTCAGTATTTTTTTACCTGTTTTTACCATTTTGCTTGTTATTTGTACCTCCTTAAATGTCTGTAGTTGAGGACTAGAGACTGATAAATCCTGGCAAAAGGAGAAGATCACAGTTATGATATGTAAGGCCCAAATATGATGATTAAACCTGCTGGTTCATTTGGTTAAACGCCTAGTATGGTTTTTTGGGGAGTTTGTGACTTTTCCCTAGATTTTTCTTATAAAACTGTCATATTTTTTTCAATTCACATGGAACACCATAGCATCTCAAGGAAAAAAAAGAAAGGTTTTGTGCTTTAATTTGTGTGTGGATTTACAATACAAAAATGCTGCAGCATACACCACCACCATTAACAATGCTAAGAAAATGGCAATGAACATTTTTAAGGCCATTGCAATCTGGATCAATCGATAGAAATACACATCTGACAATAATACTCTGAGAACCCTTCAGGCAGCATTGTTTGAAAAACTGATCAAACCTTTCGCTATTGCCAGATGGATCTTCCATGAAAAAAAAAAAATATTGATTTTGTCTTCTGTGAGTGTGTGCCCGTGTACGTGTGCGTGTCTTGCCGTCGTTGTATGTAACGCGTTTGAAATCTGTCCAGCACAAGGCAGAATATTTATGTAGGTCTATTTTACTGAAATTCTGCAGATGCTCTGTGGGGTTTAAAAGTCAGCGCTGTGACCAGAAAGTGAACCCTTGTGATTACTACTGTCAGAATGAGGGAATTTGCACTTTAACCACGTTTAATGAACCGAGATGCAAGTAGGTTTAACCTTCCACTTAATGCTGCACATTCTGTGACATCATTCCAGGCCACAGTTCATTGGTTCAAGTCATGCACATTCACATACATTTCACAATATATACCTAATCTGGGGGACCATTTCTATAATACACACTTACCCTTTGAGAGCTGCACTGATGAGTGTATTTTAAAATACATTTGGAGTGTGTGTATCACTAGAGGAAGAAATAAAAGGCTTTCTTTTTGCTAAATAGATTGGAAAAGAACTGAAAATGCCGCTCATGTTTTGAGATATGTTACCAAGTTAAACCTACACAGCATAAAGCTTAGTGAACAGTGATGTTGCACATGTTCTGTAGTCCAAACCTGACTTCCTAGTTCTTATCTGTACAGGGAAAGGAACAGAACAGCTATTTAGGTGCTAGTTCAAGTTAAGCTTGTATTTATAAGTTTTCTTGTTAATTTTCTAGACATAATGCCGTAAAAAAAATCTTTTAGACAAAAGTATGTGAGATATATCACAGCCTTGACTTCCCTGATTAAAAAAGATAATTACATTTGTATTGTCTACTTCTCTAAAGGATTTTAGGTCTATTTCTTAAAGAGAAAATTTTAATCTTCATCAAGAAATGAAACAGTCTTTGAAAATCCAGTAAGGCAGTTGTACAGAGAGATGCAAAACACCTGTCAGATGAACATAGCTTTAGTCTGTGGTTGTGATGCAAAAGTCAGTAGTGAAATCATGACCCAAAGACCTAGACTTGGGAGAAAATGTGAAATTCACACTGATATCAACTTATCTCAGTGAATGGTTTATGAAAACACAGAATGCTCTGGGGATGTGATGTAGGTATCTGGTGGGTAGCAAAGAAAGTGACTGCTTAAGGTAAATAAATTTTTTTTTTTAACATGATCTCAGTTACTTTGTCAATGTTCTCATGCAATGAAACTCCCTGGCTTGAGGTACTATAAATCTGTTGGAAAAAAGATTAATGCCCTGACTACTACTTAGACTTGGAAGAGTGTGGAGTGGTCAGTAGTGTATGGGACATGATATCATACTTGTGTTTTCAGAATCATGCAGCCCTAACATCATATTTCTGCCTATAAAGTCACATCCTTCCCTGCTTTTTTTCTCAAATGCTCCAGGAGCCACTTGTCCAAGGGTTAATGTTTTTCTAAACCAGTCTCTAATTGGGCAGTGGGTGATTTTTACAAGAAATAGAAGATGTCTGAGTTTATTGTCATTCAGCAGGAACTCTGGCGAGGCTTTCTCTCACAGCCGGCATCAGTTGAGAATACAAACTTTACACATAATCAAGCCCTTATTATCATTCAGGAAAGACAACAGAGAATAAGATTTAGCTGTTCCAAAGGGCAACCCTAAAGCCATAATTATACAGAGCAACTCTAAGCCTGTAAGAACAGACTCTCCTTTCAACAGCCGATAGTGCTAGCATACATTTTTATTTTATCTTCTGTCTCAAGGTGTCTTTTTAATGTTGAACACACTGAAGGACCTAATACCACGCTCTGGAAGGAGGAGTTGTGGTTTTTACCTAACCATTTAAGGAATGAATTAAGGCCTTACTGTGGCTTCATATAAGCCACCAAAAAAAAGGTTTTGTGAAGGCTGTTGCCAGTTTCAGTGAAAGCTCTGTCAGAGTTTAAAATATGCAGAAAATTCTGGGATTCCTCTTTGGACTTCTATGCAATCTGGATTATTAATTCTTCACATTATTTTTAGATATGTGATGATTATTATTCCCCTTTCTCCCCTCCCCCCCCATTATTGTTCTTGCTCATTTACAAAGGTTGTGAGAGAATTTCAGAATTCAGAAAATTCAGAAGATTTGGGGTAATGACCTTTTCTGAAAAATGTTCCACTTAGGGTGTATTAAAGTAGCACAATCTTATGTATAGTTATTGTCATTTTAGTAGTCCCATACTACCTTTTCAAGGATGTCTTTAGAACTGCTCACTAATGGGTGGTGCCTGTGTGTGATGTGCATCACAGCAGAAGCATGTGAGAGATACCTGAATTGCACCAATAAATTCAAAAATCAGCTGAAAAAATGAATGATCAGAAGATCAGAGTCATGTGGGAAATAATCAAGAAATACTTTTTCTGTGTTTTTCACAAACTGTTCATTCCATCTGTTCTATCAGTTTGTTTTTAATAAATACCTTTATTTATGTCTCTGTTTCCTTCTCACTAATTACCTACCTTTATATTCATTCCTGCAAGAGAAGCAGGGTTTAGAGATTACTCCTTATATGATACCAGTGACGAGAACTGGAAAGAATTGAAACTTCCAAGTACTCAAGAGTGGCTCTGGTTGTTGCATGGGCAGGGCTTTTATTACAGAATCTTTAGCACAGAATATTGCTCTCTCTCAGCTTTAATTCTTTTATACCTTCATCATAACTATATGTTGCTATAATTCCATTTTTTATTTGTATTACTATTGTTATTTATACCCACACATGGATGCATTCCGTTATTATTATCTGCAAATAAATGTGATCAAATCATAACCCCCTTACACTAGGCTTTATAGAAATATAAAAATCAGAAGACAAAGTGCAGCATTACATTAGTTGCCTGTGGCTGGATGTGCAGAGGGATTCAAGTATGTGTTGTATTTCAATATTAGAACAAACACCAGTTCCTCTGTAATGAAGAACAAGTCATCCTGGAGAGTTCATGAGAAGGCACAGACCATGCAGGAACTTGGAAGAAAGTCTAAGTTTGGTGGTAACAGAGGAAACTGAAATGTGAAGGGTGGAGAAAGAATAAATAACTTCATTTCATAATGGAGAATTTTGGGCAAGTAACAGGTTAAGGACTGTGAACAGCTAGGGAGAGCACAAGTTGTGGAATTGCTTTCAAGTGAAAACAAACTTTGAACCTGGAAGTGCAGACCTGGATAAATTTGGAAATAAAACTCCTGCAGGAGTGAAATAAAGCAGAGAACTGTTCTTACAGAATTTTAGAGTGGTTTGAGTCAGAAGGGACTTTAAAACTCATCTTGTTCCAACCCCCCTGCCACGAGGAGGGACCAGGCTGCTCAGAGCCCCACCCAGCCTGGCCTGGCCACTTCCAGGGATGGGGCATCCACAGCTTTTCTGGGAAACCTGGTCCAGCATTGCCAAGTTGTTCTTGCCAGCTTTCTATCCAGTAGGCTGGAGAGACTGTGAGGGGAGTGTGGGGGTGAGCACCTGTGTGTGCAGATGTGTGTGTGTGTTCAGGTCACAGAATTCAGGAATAAAAGAGTGCATTCCTCTTTATGGAGAGCTCCCCTGTAGCTCAGGTGCCTGTGATGCTGTACTTCCCTCTTGACATTCCCTTCCTGTTGAAAAATCTTCAAATATGAGCAGTTTTTATGGAAGTGCACGTGCAGCTTGTACAAATGTTGCATTTGTATGCAGGTTTATAATAAAAAAACTTATCACCGCAGCAAACCTCTTCTGCTAAAAAAAAAAAAAGGTTCAGGTACATCCATGGTCCAGTTGTGGACAAGAAAAAGAATGTAGCATGCAGTCCCTTGACTGGCATTTTCTGAAGGCTGAGTAGAAAAAGTCACTGTGGTGTAGAACAGTTGCAAGGTTGAAAAGCCTGACTAAGAGAAGTCCCTGGTAACCCTGAGAGGCAGCACAAACCAGGAAATTTTATCAAGTATCCCGCAATAAATGCTTTCCATATGATTTCCTGGGGTATATTTAACGAGCTCCCCAATTGCATTTACAACAGGAATTTCACAGCATTCTGCCAGTCCTTTGAAAGCTTTCTTTTTGGACTAAAAATATCTTTGTTATAAATATCTTGAAACTGAATATAATCTGCAGGTAATACCTTTGTAGGATAAAAGATCTTTTATCCACTTTGTACCACAAACTAGTATTAGTTCAAGAGCCAAATGCAAACAGGTGTTTGAAAAGTGGAAATTTGAAGAGTTTGTCAGAGGAGGAAATTTTAAGATCTTGGAAAAGAGGAATATGTATATTTTTCACGGAGCATTTTCTAACTAGGTTGTAATGCAGATATCCTTTGTCCATGAGTTTAAAATTGTTCAGATAAAACTTGCAGAGTATTTGCTGCTGCACATCCCTGCTTGGGAAAAACATGCTTGGATTTTTATCTACCTACTTACCCTTTAGTCTTTTCACATTCCATTTTAGTTTTACCATTTCAATCTCTTTTCCTTTTGTTTTATTGCTCAGTGTAATTTCAGCTACAGCAGTTACCTGGACATGCTTTCTGTATATTTTCTGCTATTATTTTTAGTACTTGTACAGCCTCTGTACTCTGCACATATTGCTAATTGCATGGTGGGTAATGACTCTCAGTTGCTTCTTTTTCTTACCTTGGGATAAATGAGGCCGAGTTGCACTTGGAAGTTGTTCCTTTACAGTGAATATCATGCAGCAACTGTGAATAAGGACTTGTGCATAGTCATCTCAAGCCCAAATCAAAATTCATTTTTTAAAGTTTTGTTTGGTTGGGTTTTTTTCCCCACTTATATTGTGGCTAAATTTCAGGGGGGTTTTGGTGTTCCCAAAAAGTAATTTTTTTATTGTTTTGCCTGCTTTTGAATGAGGTAATTATCCTATTCTGAATATTTTGTATTGCAAGGTAGTTTGTATTTCAGTTTCAGGTAAAAAGTAAAAATTCTCTATCCCTTAGCTTCTATGTTATTTTCCTTTTAAGATGTTGAGGAATGCTTATTAGACAAAACTACAAAAATGTGGTCTGTTTATGTATAAAATTATTATGGAGAAGTTATTACTTGAAAATAGTGAAACCCTAAAATAGAATGGAAGCTACAGAATGTGCACTTATTGATCAGTCCTGGGGTGAGATTTTTGGTCTTTCTTTGTTTGGAAAGTGCTTTACTTTAAGGGTTTATCAGTGGGTTTAACTCTACTATATCAGCTCCCTGTATGAACAAAGCATATCTGCAGAAGTATCCCTAAATTTATTATAAAGAATAGTTTAATTATATGGTTTAGTGCAAGGCTTTTTTCATCCTCTGGCATCCTACAGAGTTCTGGGGAAAAAAGAGAATTTTGATTTCTCTCTTTCAATGCAATATAATGTAGATAATAAATAACTGTAGTCCAGATGTTCATCTTGGCTTAGAAACAGTTTTAATATTAATGATAAGACAAATTCCAGTGAAATCTTAATGTTAAGTGGTTTTAAAATAATGAGGCTAGGTACTTTCATTAGGGTGTTTTAGTATGTATTGCTATGTCATGACCAAAAGGAAAACAAAGTTTGAAAATTACTCTGTATAATGAAGAAATATCATTTGTAGCTAAGAAACATTTTCATTTCCCCTTCCACCTCTGTTGTGTAAGGACTGTTTCACAGATTCTGTTACACTTCTGGACTAATCATTCAATGCTGTTGTCATTTTTGGATCTGCACTGGTATATTGAGTTGGAAAACAGTTGTCTACAAAAGCACTTTTAACTGCATGTTATGCCTTGTGTGTTATATTTTTATGACAATGCCTGTGGCACAAAGAGGGAGAAAAAAATAGAAACAAAACTTATAAAAAATTTGCACTCTGCCATCAAATTAGCTCTTTTTTTTACTATTTTTTCTATTTATTCAGTCATTTCATATCAAATTGTCAGGTATAACAGAATTTAGAATGTTTGATCACACTGACCTGTAAGGATTATACAGAAATAGAGGAGAGAGAAATTTTCTGTCACGAATAGACTCTGTAACAACAGCATGATCAATCTCAGAAATGTAAATATCTTCATTCTAAACATTCCTCACTGCACGTACAACACCTTCATAATCTCAATGGAAAGATTTTAAAATTTCCATTTTAAGTTTTTAAAATGTGTCTCTTTGCAATGCTGTTTCCTCAGAACAGATAACTCCAGTGGCACAGGTATTTGGTACCTCAGAAGGCACTTCCCAAGCATTCACCTCTTTGGAAATGTAGAACTAAATTGTTACAGAGAGAGCTGTAGCAGTTTTATTAAAGACCTTGGCAGTAGAACTTGTGCAACCTTTATTTATTACATTCACTCTCAGTTTTCATATTGGCATCCCCTGTGACACTGCTGCTCTTTGATCTTTCTCTGGTTCTGCTGGGAAGTGGGGATTTGCACCTGAGATGTTCTCTGCAGCACCTTGCACCACGCAGCTGACTGCAGCCTGTCCTTCACTGTCAGCTTCCCCATCTGTTTCCATCTGTATTTGTCTGGGAGGAACTCAAATTAGGCATTTTTCACTGCTCTTTCTCCCGAGTTTGGGATGAACATCTTTGATGAAATGAAGTGGCTTTATGTGGTTCTGCTTCATTAATGCCCTTTTGTTTGCTCTTACTGCAAATGTCCTGTCTGACCATACAGCCCCTGGAAATAGCACAGAACAGTTCCTGTTACCAAAGAGTCTGGAAAAGGACAAACTACTGTGCATCAAATTGAACCAGGAGTCAGTTCCCATGCCAGGACGTGAGCAGGCTGAATTTCAATGTCCTGACACCAGAAAATGCTGTTATTAAGAACAATTTCTCTCTGCAGACAACTAAAACTGGTTAAGATCTGCTCATTTCCCATGTTCCTGCATGAAGAGTTGTCCATGTCTCAATCCCATCGTTATTCATGTGCCCGCTCATGGCTGAATTTGTGTCAAATTGCCTTGCAGAAAACATCCCTTTCCCCTAAGCTTTATTTCTTTTTCTCCTCTATCTGCCCAAGACAAGCCTTTAGTACCTTGCTGGACCATCAAAGGGCAATCATTTCACCTCAAAGTGCAGAAAGAATTGACTTTCATCCTTCCAGCTTCAGTCCCTTTAAAGTTTATTGGGGAAAGCAAGCATTTGAAAAAAAATTAAAATGTAGTGGCAGCTAACAATGCCTCAGATGTTTCAATATTGCTGATTTTTGCAATTAGAATGGCAAGATAGGTAAAGAACTTTCAAATTTTGCTTTATTTTTTCCTGTGTACTGTAGAAGTTTTCCCTTCACCAGCTGTTGTGATATCAGTGTGCTATAAGGTTTGGAAAAATGTAATTGTACTTTATACAATTCATGAGCCTGTACTTGAATGCTTCATGGTGATTCTTTTGCTAGTCTCACTGTATTGTGTTCCCTAAACTGTTTTTATGACAGATTTATCATAATGATTTTATATACAGTGGAAGCATTTGAAACATTTCATATTAGAATTTAGTTGCAAAGTTAGATTTGTCTAACTCTCAAATATTTTTTCCCCTTCAATAGTGTAGTATTAAATGCAAATTGCTTGTTATGACAAGTTTTAATTAGATAAGCTGAATCCTGAGCAGGAATGATTCAAAATATCAGTAAGAAATATAAAGACTTTGTTTTGTGTCTGTCACATGCCAACAGCTTGGAGCTGAGTAGAATATTCTAAGGATTAAGAAATATAGTGTTTCTCTACAGGAATGGAGACACTTATTTTGCAGCTGTGTGTTGAAAATTGATATTTTTAAAAAGCAAGTTCCTTGAACAGTATCTTTGTAAGGTAAGCTGCCAGTGCAAGCATTTCTATCATGCATAATTGCTAAAAAAAGAGCTGCAAAAAAAGGAACAGATGCATATTTTGAAAGATTAAAGTTGTGTTCCCTGTGACTTACAGTGTGCTGAAGTGATGGTAAGCAGGTGGAAAAGTCAGTTGGGTTCAGTTATAAAATAATCATCGTGAAGCATGTGTCTAATTAGAATTGGGGAGGTCTTTGCAATGAGGAAATCAAAGTGTGTATTTACCATATTTATTTAAGTAAACTTTATTTCAATAAAGTTGTGAAGTTGCAAGTGAAGAACTTCTAAATCATAATGCAATTTAGCTAGCGTGTGACAATTTATGAATCAACTGGAAATAGTAATCAATATACATAAAAAAATCAATAATGCTTCTAAAGACCCTCTGTGCCTTCCCTCTGTAGAGCTGAAGCACTTTCATTATGTAACCTACCAAAAATTAAATTGACTTCCCAAAAGAAGTTCAAGCTTAATATGAAAGCCAGTAAAGAGATTTATCTGAATGTCAGGTTGGGCTGGAATAGGCTTAGGGGCAAGGAGATAAAGGAGCCAGTGCTCTGCAGTGGTCTGCAAAGACAAAAGAGAGCCCAAAGCATCACCAGCAAAGCTGCCTAGGGCTCTTCTCTGAGAACAGCATTGTTTTTCTCTGGAATGTTTGGTATCTTTCCAAAACTTCTTTTATTATAGAACAGTATCAGTTGTTAAGCATAACCACCTCTAAACTTTACAATTTATTAAATCCTTAGGAAGGCATCAGACAGCAGTAGTTCTTGGAACTGTGTGAGGGTAACGCTCTATTGCACCTCCCTAAAGATAACTGATGCTGAACTTAATAAATAATTCAGAAATACTTAGAAAAAACATGATTCATTGCACAATATGCAATATAGGTAGATGAAAAGTGACTACTACTTCCTGCCATTTCCACAAGGAGAGTTTGAGGGTCTGTAGTAAACTTAATCATGTTTACAGCAGGTTGAATAAGAAATTGAATTTCATTCAGGTATTTGTTTCTGTTTTGGGTGGATTTGCTGAGTCTGCTTCCATGGACTCCTTGTGTTTCCTTGTATGCATGGAGAGTGTTCTGAATCCCAGTTGAGGAACTATTTGCATACTGATATTCACACAAGGAAATTACAGCAGAATAGCTGTGTATAATGTAGGCACCTGGCTCCTGGAACACCTATTCTGAATGTAAACTGTATTTAGGGATTTCTGAGGCCAGGAGATGCTCCTGTCCATTTAGGACAACTCTTTATTCTTTCACTCTCATGTCTGCTTACCTGCACACACATGTGCATATATTTCTGCAAAAAAATATCTGGTTATAAAGGTCAACATTTAAAAGTTAAAATGCAAATATACCTTTGATGAAACTTGCTTTATTATTTGAGAAATTAGAAAAGAACTCTGGAATTAAGGCTGCAGTGATAATAACAGGAATCAAATATATACAAAGGTGTAGTTTTAAACTAAACCCCTACTCTGAATGTTGTCAGTGCCGTGGCAGAGCCCTGCTGGCTCCCTCCATGAGGCTTCTTGTTGGTTTTGTAGAAGCACTGTTGTCATTTGTGTGGCTCTTGAGAAGATGCTGGTGGTCTCTTTCATGGGTTGCTGTGTTAATAGTTGACATTTATTAACTTTCCCATCGCAATTGGATCCTTTCAGATGCTCAGCCAACTGGTCAGGCACACAGTGTGAGAGGCCAGCTCCCAAAAGCAGCAAGTCTGACAACATCAGTACCAGTAAGTACTTCCAATAACTGCTGTCACTTGTCAAATTTGCCTCACTTTGGAAATCTAAGCCTTGTGCTGTTTTAAAATGTGAGTTTGTGTCGGGGAAAAATGCTCATCACTTTTTTTTTCCGTTAAAAAACCAAAATATTTCTCGACTTTTTGATTGCCATTTGGTGCTGCACGAGGAGGTTTGGGTGCAATTCTTAGGACTTACACTCCCTGCTCCAAGGGCTAGCTGTACTTTTCTTAAGGAAAGCATATCAAGTGACAAGCATTTGGCCATATCAGCCCTGTGCAGGGAAGTAGTGGGAGACCTCTGACCATTTAAATCCTCCTGAAAGCATCAAAAATAGAGCTGTAAGTAGCACATAACTTTTGTATTGGCCGTCTGCAGAGGGGTGAATTTTACCTACTGTGAAAATCAGCCTGAAAGTAAGAATAGCTCCTGCTGAATATTTTTAAACACATCTGTAAGCATAAAAGGATGGCATTACTGCACTATTGGCAACTTAAACTGGACAAGGTTCCCTGCAGAGTGCTGAGTGTGCTGCTGGTGCCCTGCTGTACCTGCCTTGGTCACATTTAGCCCAACTGGAGGAGCACAATGAGCTGCCTGCAATTCAGGTCAGCTTGGTGCTTAGATGAAACCTTCCCAGCAATTCACACAACTGAAAGAACACTCACAAGCTGGAAATAGGCAAAAAAAGCAGGCAAAACTGGGATCACTGCTTCATTGTGAGGGTATAACAGCTGCAGGTTGGGGATTGGGCTTCTCCTAGACCCCAGGCTGCACCATGGCCGCTAAGTGGCAGCTCATGCCTGGTGGGATATTTTTCAGGCTTTTACATGCCAAGACAAAATTAACCTTTTTTTTTTTCTTTTGCCACCTAGGAACTTATGCAGTTATTTATCAGGTGTTTTCTTAAAAGAGCCTTGTTGTAATATCCCTTACATGCTGAATCTTCATAAACTGAAGTGAACGCTTCAAGGATGCTCCAAGTTTTTATTCAGTATTTCATTTCATATCTCTGACAACCTGACTTGGCTTTCAGGCAGAAAGCCTTCAGGCAGAATTCAAAGCATTTTTCAATTCTTTATTTAGAGTCTGGTTAATGTAGAGCAGACACTGCCAGAAGCTTATTATTTTTTTTAATAAATCAATAAATGTTGCCAGTGAAACAACCGGCAATATTTTTGTTTTCCATCAGTTAAGGACTGTGATATTGAAGAAAATACATGCCACTCCACACTGGCTTTATGCTGGATTCCTGCTTTTATAAGTCCTGTATCTATAATATAAAATTATTTGTTGCATGTATTTCTTCACAAGCAGGTACTCAAAGCAAGGCTCAGAAATAAGAGTACAGTTGCTGACCTTATTTTTGCAGATAGTCTCATTCCAGTGAAATTATCTGCCAAAATAATTTGAAGCCCATTTTGTTCTTCCCTGTTCCCTCCTCTCCTTTAACATCACTGTCTGATCTGTGCACTGTTTTTCTGCTGCATTAAGCATTATTGTAGTTTTTGTGATTGCCTATATCAACATAACAAAATTGTTGGCTCTTGAGTACAATGCAGTAAAATGCAGCGAAATGCAGGAATGCACCAACCATCTAGAAATGAAGATTGCTCACTGCTTTTTATTTTCCCACAAATAAAGATAATAGATACCTATAAATACTAATGAACTCTTCAACCAGAGCCAATCCTACTGGATATTTTAAATTAATAATTGCAGGAGCTAAACTCCTGAAGATCCTGGTGGCAGTCAGTGGCCGTGCCACTCCAGTCCAAATTGTTCAGCAGTTCCAGACATTCATGGACTACTGCTGCAAATGAGGGCAGGGAATTAATCCAAACTATATTGGTATCCAAAAAGAGGAAACTCGTGGTTTGTTTATAAAAGTACTTCTGTGTACAATATTTTCTCTAATTTGGATTAGAGAAAATCCATCTCTAAGGTGGATTTTCATTGATTAGCGTTAAAATCTCAAATTGATGAGTGAAGCTCATCACCTGAAATTTCATTGTTGGTGTGGAAATTATGCTTTTTTAATTAATTCAACTGTTTTACAGCTGTGAAGCCAGGATTATTCAATAGTATTTCCTTCTGTTTTAGGAAGCATAGCAATCATTGTTCCTCTTGTTTTACTGGTGACTTTGATCACTACTCTTGTAATTGGACTATTTCTTTGCAAAAGAAAACGAAGGTAAGTAATTTTACACTGATATATGAAGTTAAAAAAAAATCTTTAAAGTATTTGCATTTTTCCAATATAAAAAATACCACTTTATGTGAGAAACAACAAAAATGCAACAAAAGACCCAAGGCTTGTTTCTGGAGGCAGTAAATCAGTTACATTTTGGTTCTTGCTGGAACAACCATGTCTGTTATTAACACTTATGTTCCTTATGCAGCAGATAAAAAAATTGTAATTGTTTCCCACTTTGCTCAGTCCTGACAAGGCTGTATAAGTGTTAATAACTTTCTCCAGACACTTAGAGAACTTATCAGAAGGAATGTGTTTCATTGATACCACATGCTCAAATTTTGAGTACTGTCTACACCTTCGAGTTATATCAAAGATGTAAACAATACTCAAAATATTTCCTGTAGAGCCCCAAACCTTTTCCTCATTACTGTTTCTTTAGTATCTTGCACAGGAAGCCAAATTCCAGTACTGAGCAGGGAATATTTTGTTCTTTTGAATTTAGCTGCCTTGGAGCTGGTAATGAGCTTTAAGACTTGTGTTTGACTTTTTGACTTTGGGCATTTCTTCCAAGGCCAGGGGAGGCAGGAGTGTTTCTGCTGTATGAGACACCAGAGAGAGCTGCTGCCCTTCGCATGTTCACAGAACATAATGTTTATGGTGGTGCAGATTTAGCGAGGGAAGATTCCTGGTAATAAGGACATGACCCACTGGGGAAGGCGAAGTGGGAATCAGAGAGCAAACCATTTACCTCAGGCCTGTAGCTGTCCTGCTTGCTGGCCTTGAGCAGCTGTCTTCCTTTCTCCTGGGGCTTGTTACCCCACATCTGAAACCCAGATAATGCCTCTTTGTTAAGTCCTTAAGAAATAAGTGATGAATCTGCTGTTTCTGCAAACGTGGCCATTTAAGAGACTATTTCAGTGCTCCAGGCTAAAAGAATCTTCTAAGTTACTATGATCTGGCATCACATGCAGCATCTCTCTCCCCTGCAAACTCTGGTGTAAACTAGTGAGCATCAATTTTTAAAACCTTTTTGTAAAGCCAATAAGATAAATACATTTCCTGACCATACTGTTAGTAATGCTGACCCTGCCAGACTCCATGGATGTCGTTATGTGCTGCTGCACCTAAAGCACCAAGTTTAGTGATAGCCAAATCCTGAAACCAGTTGCTGCTCTGTAAATTATTTAGGTTACTGAGAATCACTCGTTAAATAATAGATTTTCAGCAGACAAATAGAACTAGCCTCAATAAAGGGCTTTCTTCTTAAAATTATATTTGAAAATGTATTTTAGAGTTATTTTATCTCTTCAGAGAAGACTGTCAAATATTAAACTAGGTGTAGTTGTTCAACACTTGCATGCCACTGTTAAGTGCCTATTTTAGGAAATATTTTTTTCAATGAAATTTCTGAAAAATACAGATCATTTTAGTATATTGGATTTCAGACACTGACTGCATCTTACCCAGCCTGCAAGAGGACTCAACCATTATCATCCTGACTGTGACCTCCCTATTATTCCCTTGTAATTCTAGAGAACATATTGCATTGGGAAAAAATTACCCTCTTGAGTTTATTTCAATTGCTCGGGCTGAAATCGCCTCTTTAGCTAAAAGAAATGCATTCAGCAACAGAAACAATTCAACTCAATCACTTATCTTTACTGATACCTAATTCAAGGTTAAAAATAAGGCTCTGTCTTTTATTAAAGATTGAAAGAAAATTCAAGTTGAACTTCAGTGTTCTGGTTACCAGGGAATACAAACTGGAACAATGAGAAGTTCATGCATTTTTCATGCATCGTGATGAAACCATTTGCTTGACCTAAGTTTACAGCTGACTTTGGGCAACTGGTTTGAATTAGAAGTTAAATGAATGAGCAAGGGGACATGACTCATGCTCTCTCTGTCCTCATTCCTGCAAGGAATCTGCGATGACTTTGCAAAGCTTTCCTTGGAAGTGAGGGAAATCTGGAAATAATTGAAGGAAGTCAGGCTTGTAGACAGTGAGTTAGCACTTTGTATGGATTCATACCACTACAGCCAAACTGAGAAAAACAATGAAATTCTGCTTCCAGCTTCTGTGAGAGCTATAGGTAGACTCAGATCACTACTTTGCTTGGAAAATGGAAGGATTTTATGATTGTCTCTGCAGGAATCACTTTTTCGTCCTGTTGATCTTAAAGAGAAACAAAATACCCAAGGACTTGCTTGAAGGTTCACTATCTTCTTCTTTTTTGGTATGTTTATGCATTACAGGACAAAAACCATCAGAAGACAACCCATGATAAATGGAGGAATCAATGTAGAAATTGGCAATCCATCATATAACATGTATGAGGTGGGCCATGACCACAGTGAAGGTGGTCTTTTAGCCTCAGATTTTACTCTAAATGCAGAAAAGGTAATTTCTTTTCTCTTTCTAGTGGCAAAGCCACTTTATGTCTTGCAAAGGTTTTGTCTTTAAATGTAATGAATAGAAATGTAGAACAATGACATTTAGATTTAGTTAATGAATATAAAACCAAGTTAGATTTCATTAAAATAAATGTCATGTATATATTAACAGCTGTTTTGTAGTCTGATCTTGCCTGATGGTCATTTTTCCTAGTGCCTGTATTTTATCAAAATAGACTTAGAAATTACCTACAAAATGGAGGTTTTTTTTGTCAAGGCAGACGTGTCTATGAGCTGCCAAACCACAACCTGTCCTTTTAGCCTGGTGGCAAATATTTAAAATTGGAAATATATTATTAAATTATTACACATTATTGTGCAGCCTCTGTCTGAAGCACGAAAGAGTGCATGCATACATATGAGACGAACTCATTTCACATGTGAAAACTTCCCGAGGCACAAGGATTCCTGACGGGGGCAGATAGATTAAATGTTTGCACAAAGCTAGTAAGTATTATCATTTCCTTGTAAAAGATGCTGTCAGTCCTGCAGCACCACTCCAGTGACTGAAGTCCCTGAGTGATGTGACACGGGATGAGCGGGGTAATGCCGCGATATCTCTCCCAGAGCTCCGCAATCAGACACACACCAAAGGGCAGCCATCACTCTGTGGCATTTCTGACAAAGCAATAACAGGATTACTGATAGCTCTAGGAATGTCAGCACTGAATCACACAGGCAGCGTGCTCAGTGCAGGAGGTAAGCTGAAAATGGAGTTACTCACTGGAGGCAGAGTGGCTGAGCCAATGCTTGTTGTGAAGTGTGGCCCTAATCCTTAGTGGAAAATGGTCATGAAACGCTGAATTTTATTCTGGTATTGAATGTAAGAATTTTTCATGCTGACAATTACCTGGAAGGAGGTTTTTATAAATGTAGACAGCTCTAAAATAATGTTTTTAGTTGGTGCACTGTTTACTTAACAGTGTTGATAAGTACACATAGAAAATGCTCTATTGGCACAGAAACTGAAATTTTCTGTTTATACAGGCCAGATACATAGGGGGAGGGTCCACTGCATTCAAGCTTCCCCACACAGCTCCATCAATCTACCTAAACTCTGACTTGAAAGGACCACTATCAACAGGGGTGAGAAATGATGATCCAAATCCATTCCATTCCACCGCAGCCCCCTTCAGAAGAAAGTTTGTCTTTCATTTTTGAGTAGAGGCATTTTCTGTTTGTTTTTAATTTTGTTTTTCTCCTTTTAATGGAATGAAGAATGACAGTAAATAGTACATTTTCTATTTGAAATGAAGGGTCCCCTTCTGCATACAAAATTTCACCTGTACCCATCATTGTAACATGATCTAAAACTGCAAATGTGTCTTTGCAAAGGAATACAAACACTGTAAGCAATGTGATGTTTTACCATAACATTATATAAGTTTAGCATGGCCTTCATAGTCATGTATCCTGATATATTTGCAATTTGTACATAACTACAGGCATTTAGTGAAGTTTATCAATCTGAAAGATGGTCCCAAATAATGGAAACAAGTATTTTTATTTTAAAGGAATTTGATACACATAAAAATTAACAATTTCCTTCAATATTTGGATTTATATTTTAATCATTAATATTTCAATGGATTTGTATCAGCTCTTTCAAGAGCTCCTTCTAAAACATCGGATTTTTTACTGCAACTTAGTATGAGGTTTGCAAACATTAAGATTTAAGATACCAAAGGGACATCAATACAACATTCATTTTCATTTGCCTCAATATATATCCATCTTTTGTGCCATTCACCTTCTTGCATGGTTGTAATATGTTGTATTTGGAAGTTTAATCATTTTTATGGGGTGTGGTGTTTCTGATGAAGCACAGAACCATGGATGATGAAAGCCAGAATATTCACCCATCTTTAACTTTTTCTCTTAAGTTCTGGTCACTCCAGCTTCTCTCTGTACCTCACTGTACTGCCTTGTACAAAATCAGTACCACTCAAAGAGGTATCATGAGGCAGACCCTACTATAAGGCATAGATGCCAAGGGTCTCTGTCCTGTTTTGGTTATCATCCTTAATAATGGCTGTCAATGAAGTAAAAAAACTCCTGAAAATAGAAATAGAACTAAATTCCACAAAAGTAAAATGATCTTCGAGTGGACAGGTAGAACTGAATAGCTTTGGGGTTTTTGTTAGTCTGTTTATTTGGGTTTTTTCAATTAAATTAATGTGGCTCACCTTGTTCTGCCTCCATTCCAGGAAAGTCTGGACCACAAGGCAATCAATCTGTAATAGATGGATTGGGCAGCTTTTAACTCACTAACTGAGCAGCTGCTGTAGCTATCCAGACTGAGGAATATCTGAATCCTGGGCTCAGAACCTGGGTTGAGCAACAAGGAAGGGAAGAACTAAGACTAAAGTCATTCATTATTGCTTGTTTCCCAAGGTATACTCAGGTTATTTTCAAGTCAGGATTACCTACCCAGTTCTGGTTTGGCCAATTCAAAGTTTAGCTACTTCTTATTACCCCAAACAAATTCATTTCCCTTTTTTAAAGCTTATTGGTGTTCCACTCACTATCTGTGCAAGCAGAGCAATGCTGATAAATTAGCTAGAAAAAGAGGAGGATTTTGACCACAAGGTGCCCTTTCCTGTTATCATGGGTAAAAGCTGAACTCCAATTGGATAGCAAAGTTCTGCTAGAGACAATAAAGGCACCAAGTACGAAGGAAGTTGTGGAGACTCAGGGGATTTCTCACACAATGAAGTGCTTTGCACCATTAAAAATGGACTCGTTCTATGCTGAAGTGCCAGTCATTTCAACAGATGTTTTTCATTACAGTCCAAACCACCAAAATTGCTGAGAAAACACTTCTCAATTTATAACTACTATGATATATATTAATAGTTATGCTGGTTTTTTATTAAAGTTTAATTTACATGACGAAATTCTTGAATTTTTTGGTCAAATCATGTTATGTATTTGGGCCACAGAATTCGAAAACATGGTCAGCTATTGATGGGATGCTGATGTCTTAGAACAGGTAATATATGGAAACTGTTGGCTGCAGTTTTCTACTGTTAAACTTGTCACATGGTCTCACAGTGCACCTTCTCTATAAACTCCTTCATATCTATTCTGAAATCTTCCAGTGTAATAAGGTGGACAAGTCAACCTCAGAGACATTTTTTCAAGGTTTTTCATTTAATTTTTGTTGATGTTTTTATGGTTTTAATATCATAATATGCTGCATGTCATGTCATTGGTTACCTTAATAGCATGTCTCATTGTGAATTTAATTTTCAACTAAATAATTAACTCATCATCAGGTTTGCAGACGTCGAGGTATCTCTTAAATATGTCCTGTTGTATTTTGTGTGTACTTGTTCTTGCTTTAACAAAGCCATTTCCATTTCCATAAATGCTGGTTTTGATCCATTCTGACTGATCTAATGTTTGCTCAATTTCTCTGCAGCCAACAAATTACGCCAATCCAGTATATGCAAAGTTATACGTGGATGGACAAAACTGTCGAAACTCCTTAGCAAGTGTTGATGAAAGAAGAGAACTTCTTCCAAAGAAAATAGATATTGGGATAAGGGAGACTGTGGCATAATCTGCTGTTACCTTTTATACTCTGTATAAATGTATAAAATATAAGGATTACTTTTCTATGTACCAACAGTATTATAATTGTTTTGGCATCAGCATTACCTCTGTTTTTTGTTTGGTTGATTGTTTTCTGGGTTTTTCTTTTGCTGATGACTTTTGACTGACCATTTGTAAGGTATTTTTATGAAAAAGAAACTGCACTACGGTACAATTTACAACAATGCTGCTGAAATAACACACCTTTAAATTTGTTAAAATGGCAAACAACATATTCGTTTGTAGCGTGAAAATGAGCAATCTATTTTCTATGAACTTTTTTGGTTCTACTTAATCGATGAAGCTGGTATCTGCACTTTTTCATTATGTAGTCTGGAAACTGTAGTACAGTGTGTAATTTTGTTCATTTTAAATGGTGAAAGAATGATTGAATGGTCTGCTCTCTTCTTTGTGCCCATTAGAACTTCTCCTCAGATCCTGATGAAGCTAGATAACTTTTCACAAACAAACATAACTTGCTTTTAAATTAGCTTTAGGTTGCCAAGAAGTAAACAAGACTATAGAAGTGAAACATCTAATGATCTGCATGAACACAATGATTATGTTTCAGAAATTCAGTGACTGTACATGATATACTAAACATATATACCATGTAAACAAGCTTTGTATTTATTAAAACCTTATAGAACATAGTAACGATATATCTTGGAAGCTGAAACCTTACTTGCTGTGGGACAAAGCATACAAACTCCAACAGCCCTGTAGGACAGTAGCCACCCTAGAGCACAAGAGGGCATTGCCTACACATGCTTTACATGTTTATTCACTTAATCACATGCAGTTCCTATGGATTAATAAGTCCCCAACACACACCGAGCAGTAGGGAAAAAGCCAGACCCTAAACCTTAAGCACACTCAGATTTATCACAGCATTCGGTTCTGACAATCACAAAAAACCCCCCTCACACCTGTTTAGTGATATTAAAGGATTCAAAACACAGCAGTTTCTTTAAATTAAGATAACCTGTGGTATTGTGGAGGTAAAAGAAACCAAGCTGCATATTAGTGAAACCTTAGCAAAGCCCAAGTTTCATTAGTCTGGGTTCAATATCAAAGTCCAAGTATCAAAAGTGAAAAGCATCAGTATCAGTTTCCAGCACTTCTCTGACCTGGCCTGTTTTCTGTTGTTGCTAAGAGGTAAAATCGACTCACCTTTTTTAATTTTGATGGAAATAAATTACTTTCAGGTTTGAACTGAATCAAAATATTTTATACATAACTTTAAAGGCACAAAAGACGTATTCACACATATACTGTGGAGGATTCTTCCTTCCTCTGCTAGACATGACTGACTTTTAGCTATCATAATATATTAACCTAACAGATTAAATATGTTTGTGGTTGCTCTTTATTCCCTTTGTACAAGCATTACAAAAATAACTGCTGTTTTATAAGAGATTTTTGTTGTACTATTGTGCATGCATACTACCTATTTCTAAACTTTGCCATATTGGGGCCTTTATAAAACTCTTGATTTATGTAATACTAGTGCAATTTTGCTTGGACAATGTTATGCATATCATAAACCTTTTCAGGTTCTTGTTTAAGTACATTTTTTTAAATTGAACAGTATTTTTCATTTTGGTTATAATAGTCATTTTGCCTATGTTTCTACAATGAAGTGTTAAATACTTTATAAAAAAATTGTTGACTGATTTATTTAAATGAAAATCTACATACTTAATTCAGTGTGTTGACTAATTTTTAAATTTAACTTATAACATGAAAGCTAAAGAAAGAGCAAATTGAAGCTAAAGAGCATTACTTTGTACAAATGGCTAAATCCCTTTTCTTAATGAAAATTTTTGCTTTTTATACAAATTCTATTTGAATGTTTTTGCAGCTCTGCACGTGTTTGGATGACTTAGGTGTATAGCTGTATATTAATGTCAATAGAATTTTAAAGGTATTATTTTTTCTATAAAAATACTGTATTAAATAGTTTCATACCACACAGCTACGATTCCACAGGTTCTGCCTTTGTTCTGGTGACACCATCAGAGATGGATTAGCCCCTCATACATATATATTTTTTTATTTTTTTTCCAAAATTACAGTTGTTATTAAGTGTAAGTAGCTGGACATTTCAGAAACTTTACCATTCATTTTCTGGTGGAGAATCTCTTCTCTTCAAAACTCAGGTAGATTTAAACTTTATCTGGTGGGTATAGAAGTAACGTGAGTTTTAAAGCATGAATTCTTACACAGGCCTGAGGAATTTTACTTATTGTGATGTCTCAGTTTCCCTTCACAGAGGCATCTTATTTACTTTACAATTGCTTGAGCGTTTACTATTTACAAATAATAAATTTATTTCCTTATAAGTGCACAGTTGATGTAAGTGGAGCTATTAAATATGATGTTAGATCAGAATGAGGTCATAGGTATGTAGGCAGAATTTTGATGGAGATACTGATCTCTACCACTGCCATACTCACCAATCTTTAGATTGCACATAGGTGTAATAATCTACAGTGGGGTTTTGTTTGTTTGTTTGATTACTTTACCAAGGTTCTCCACAGGAACTGATTCCACAATCCTTCAGCAGAATCCCCAGGTTCTGTAGGTGAGCAGAACACACACGGAGCTGAAGGGTGAAAGATTGAAGACCTGATCAATTACTTATATGTGCATCCTCATAAGTTCAGTGAAATGTTTTCTGGCAGGAAATTCTATACAATTTTACAAGGGACAATAAAAATGTTTAACTTTTTACATTCCCACAGCCTTTTTGCTGTTATTAAGGGCACAGATTCACGTGTGTTTTAAGTTGACACAAGCTCAGAAGTAAAAAAAAAATTGGCTGCATCACAGATAAAAGCATCTATCTCTTCAGAGTGTAGTTGCAAGGTTTTTCCTGGTTGCTTTCCTGTGAAAGCATTCAGTGAACATTCAGGTGAAATATCAGTTCTGTATATTCCTCAGAATTCATTGGGGTAAAAGTTTTCTCCCACAGTACTAATAGCTGTCTGTGGGTTCTACATATACTAGGTGTTAAAATTATCTATGGAAATGGAACTTTTCAGTGACTTTGTACTCTTAATCTAAGGAATCCCCACGTTTTCATTCAATAGATAACAAAAACAAATCTAAGTTTGAAGGGGGAGATGATGTGCTTCATCACCAACTAAGTTCTAAAATTCTTTGCTGAATGGAGAATCTCTATGCAAAACATGAAAAACAAAGGATTTGTTGAAAATTTTATCGTTCTGTCGAATGGATTTTTTTATTTCCCCACAGAGGTTATTCTAGTTCATTTACATAATAGTGCAGTGGAATCTCTGCCTTGTGATTGGGCCTCTTGATCTGTACAAGAGTTTGCATAAACTCTGAATGATAACAAAATTCTAAATGACAAATTGAGATGGGTGATGCTCCTGGTACTCTGATTAGTCACTCCACACAATTGAGACTGCCAACATCAATGCAGTCCTATTGATAGACACACTAGGAGGCAGATTTGAAAGTATTTATATTGAGAATATGTATTTTGCTGTGCATATTCTAATTGCTTCTTTCTCATTTCTAAGGCAGTCATGGTGTTTGATGTTTGCAGAAGGAAAGCTCTGTAGTGGAATGCCTGTAAAATTCCTACTTCACTCTATTACCTAGCAGTGGGATTGCTGAGAAACTCCTAATGTAGCAGCAATTGTTTTATTTTGATCAGAATCAGTGCAATCACATATATTAACTGAATTTGGTGTACACATTTCAGAACATTTGTGCAAGTGCTTCATGTATCAGGACAGAACCAAGTATCTTCTCATGCATGCCCTTTTTTGGAGGATGAGAAAATGATATAGGGAAGCAATGTCAGTGATGATAAAAGGTCCTCAGGGTTGTCAGCCTTAAAAGTGAAGATATTTTTCATGTGGAAGAAGCAGACCAACAATCAATCTTGTCTGCCCAACCCTGGGCATCTCTGCAAAAGTACTGAGGCATCTGGAATTTTTCAAGTCTTAGCTGGACAAAAGGATGGCTGATGGAGGGAAGGATAATTTATCATCCCAGGTCACTAATTTATCGTGCTTACCATCTCCACATGTGAAATACAGATCTCATGGAAGTAAGGGTTTCTCATTCAGTGCCCATATTTTAAGGTGACAAAAAAAGGAAGAAAAAAAGCATAAGGAATCTTTTTGCTTCCCTGTGCCAGCTGCACATCCCTAGGTACATGTTGTGCCTCTCGTGACATCTGTCACTGATGTTCAAAGTCGAACTTGTATAGAGGGAACTGTCTGCTGGCCTCAATGGATGTTCAGTGAGTTTTCCCTGGAATGAAGATAATGATACTGCTGACCTCCACTACTGCTACTCAGCCTACTAATGATCCATTTTTGGTAAAAAAAATAGCTTTAAAATACCACAATACATACATATACACAGTGTGTATAGTATCAGAATTCATCTGTAGTTACTCTGAGTAAAAAAATAATTTTCATAGGTGAATAGGAAGGAAGGGCTGAGACTACCATGGAAACACAAATGAAATATTAATTTAGGATTACTGCTAAAGCACTTTTAAAGTATCAGTTCATGCTGGAGAGAAAAAAAAAAGATTATAGAAGCTGCTACTGACTTTTTCTTAAAATATTTATTAAATAAACAATTTTGAATGTTGCGAGAGTTGGCACTTCAGAAGATTTCAGGAAACAAGCTGTGTAGTCCAATAGTTTCTCACTGTTTGTAATGTGGTAATGTACAGGCAGCATTCTGTCACACAAGTTGGTGTCTGACATTCATTAGTGATAAACAGAATAAGGTAAATCTGTGCAGATTCATGAGAACACTTGCTGAAGAGATGACTTGCTCAACAGGTGAGTGTCCAAGCACCTGAATGGCTCAAGGGGTTGGCATTTGAGCCTTGGGGAATGGGTTTCCACCTGATGATGTTTATATCTGGTGCCCTGTGTGTGTGTGAACAGCTCAGCCAGCTCTGTGACAGACCAACACCTAAACCAGGGCAGGAGCCACAAAGGACTTGCTCTGTCTAAAGAGCAGCAGCTAATGTTGGGACAAAGTTTTAATTCCATTGAGGACTCTGAGCTTTGGGGTATCCCATGTCTAGCAGAAGAGCAGAAATGAAGCTCTGAGGAGCACGAAGTTGCTGGGTGTGAGAGCAGCACCACTGGGAGCATCAGGGGGACACTTCTGCCCTTCAGGCTGGGCTGTGGACATCACACACTGCCTTTCCTCCCCTCATTCAGAGAGTGTGCTCAGGTATCCTCAGAGGTGCCCAACAGGAATTCTGCATAGTTGGTGAAATGAGATAAACCTCTCATTAAATCAGAAAGTGATTACAGAAATGTAAGTACAGCAGCTATAGTTATGCTGTTACTTTGAGCTGTTAAGAGGTCCATAAACAATTTTCTTTTCAAAAAAGGCAATTTTTCTTTTTAAAAGGAAAAGAAAGAAATCATCAAGTAATATTCCCACATACTGGGAGGAGGTCTGCCAGGTCTTATAATAATACATCAGGAGAGATGTCCTTCAGGAAGAATAAAACAAGATGGGATGAGTGCTCTGGTTTATGTGTAAGGTTAAGGTTTGCCCTTCTCCAGGTAAGTCTGTAATTCTGGACATCTCTTTTCTCCTGCCTGGCATAGAAATGAAATATGTGCATATCCTGCATTTTTGTGTACACTTGTAAACATTCAATTTAAAAAGTCTACTTTCATCTGCTCCTTTTCATAGCAGGAGGAGTGCACTGGGGAGTAGAACTGGGCAGTTTAAAGGTGCATTCTCCAATGATCAGATTTGTTGGACTAGCAATGCTGCATGTCTGTCCTTACTCCAGGAGTCACCATATTCCAATTAGAGCTTGGCAGTCACTGGAATTTTTTTCATGTAGTAAGATTGTACCAGGGCTCTTTGTAGATCAGAACCAGAGTCCCTGTGCAACAAAGTCTGTGTGTGAGCTCCCCAAGGCCGGTGTGCAGCCCCTGCTCCCCCAGGCTGGAGATCCCACGCACTTTTGGCGTCCTCTCCACTGGCTGTGCTGAGCTATGGTGGTACAAACAAAACTTATCACTCCTGTAGGGCTTTGGAGCTCCATAGGCAGTTTGAAAATTGGCCTGTCATAAAGAGGGAGTGACCCTCTTAGGGATTTGTCTGCGTGTGTGTGATTGGGTTCAGGACTTGTTCTGCCCTGATGTGTCTTATCTGACACTTTTGTTAAGCCTTTGTGGAAGATCTGAGATGATTTTCTGCATATATTCAGCTATGTTAATCATCTTGGAATTCCTGAATTCCTAGCAGTTCCTTGCCCTGAGAAGTAATTTAATGTAAATTTTTCTACAGTTTTAGCTTTAGTTCATTTTTTCTAGTTTGATTCCTACAATGCAGAATCAGATACATTTCTCCCCTATTTTTAATGAACACAGATAAAATAAAGCATAATGCCTAATATGAGATCACTATTATGCATAAATACTACCACAGTTGTGTCTGAGAGGATTAAGTTGTGCCTTTTTCTGCTTAAATTAAAACATTATTGCAGCTTTCAGTGATAGGTACTAAAACATCTTTATAAATATTTGAAAAGACACTGTTCAATGAACTGTGCAAGACAGGAGGCTGACCTCGCACAACTAATTAATAATCACAATCAGAGGATCTCCAGACAAAGTACCCTCTCCAGCAATTTGAAAGGTAATTAACATTCATGTCTCGTAAAAGTCACTTGACTTCCAATTATGATTAAATATGCAAGGGCACAGGGACGCAGCAAGTGGAAGAGCTGAGAGCAAACCCTGGGTTCGGTGGCAGCAGCTGGGAAGCAAAGTCAGGCATGGAAGGGCTGGGAGGGAAACAGGGATTGCACATCCTTGTGTCCCACTGAAGGACTCATGGGCTGAAGGAGCACCACCACCACCACCACCACCACCGCCACTGGGTTTGGCCCCACTTCTTTAGACCAGCAGAATTCTTAGCTGGTTATTTCCCAGAATGAAGCATGCTGGACAGGTACAGCTGTCCATAATCCTGACCAAAATCTACGCAGATTTAAGAATATCTGGCAAACTCTTTAACAGCTTCCATGTGTTTTGTTATAAAATTTAATAAATCTCAAAGGATTGAAGAGCACCTCTTGTCACTGAAAAAGTCCTAATTAAGCACATCTGACTTGACAACAGTGTTGTTCTTTAAGAAATTTCAAAATTGAAAGAATATTAAATTACTTTTAAGGGTCTCTAACCAGCAGGGCAAGCCTCTTTTTTGTGGTAAAAAGTTCATACATCTCTTACAATTTGTATCTACTGCTATAAGTGTTTTAAAATGTAGCTAACATTTCACTATTTGAAAACACCTCAAAGGAATTTTCTTCTCACATATCTTTTAAAAGTAGACTTCTGGAAAGATTTTTTCTTAATTAATATTTTAATGAAGGGATAAAATGATTTAAGTTAACAAGCACATCAGCAGTGAATGAAACAGCAAGTCATCTACCATAATGAAAATGTAATTCAAAAGCAGCAGTCATATTGTCTGTTTAAATAGCCATATCCCATAAATACAGTGTGACAGCCTGGATCTTGTCACATATTACTGTATCACACCCTATTTCCATCAACATCATTAATATCAGAACAACTTTTACAGTCCATGAAAGAGAAAAATGCTGGGGTCAGTCACCTCGAGGTCACTCTAGGGTGGTTAATTGCTTCCATGTCAGCCAGGAACAGGCAATAACCTGTGAACATTGAAACGCCATTGCAATGCTGGGTCAAGTGTGTTTATTTGCACAGCTTGGTGTGAAATAGGAAAGTTCACTGCAAAGGACACTTCACCCTGAGACCAGCTCGGTACCTCTCCACGGGGAGGGGACGGGAATACCCTTCCCTGGGACAAGGAGCAGTGAATTTGTCCATGGGAAGAGGAGATGTGCCCTGACCTAATAAAGTAACAGTTGTGTCTCAGAGGAAAGGAAATTAGGCCCTTCTTAATTAAGGGAAACACCTACACAGTCTTGTAATGGCAAGAGAGCAAGATTAGATCTGGGACGAGCCTTTGGGGAATTCATAAATCTGCCTGGCTCCATGAACAAGTGCTGGGAGAGGGAACTGTCTCCAGAGGTGCTGCTTAAGAGGTGTGGAGCAAAATGGTGAAGATACCACAAGAAAGCTACATGTAAGTTACCTAAAATTAAAAACAAAACAAAACACACATATAAAAAAAAAAAAAAAGAGGAGAAATAGTGACACTTACGGCTTTTGGTGGGGCTGTTCATTTGCAGCTGTGTAGTGAATTTTAAATGTGGATATTATGAAGAAATAATTCTGTTTAGATTTTCCCTTAGCTAGCTGAGATGGCTTCAAGGGATGTCAAAGTCCAGGATAATAACTCCTCACAGGAAGTTATGGAAAACGGGTCTAGCCAGTAAAACACTTTATATATCTAAAGGGATCCTTTAAATTCTTGTTTTCAGATATTTCAGAGAGTATCTGTCTCTGTAGATACTATGTGTATCCAAAGTCTGTAGGACTCAGTTACTGGAAGCCTCTTAGTTCTTAAAGAGTTTTCAACTCTTCCTTATTTCTATTCCAATACACTAAATACATACTCAAATACAATTTTATTTCTTTAATATTTTCATAGGGTTTTTCACTTCCTACTCCCTAGCAGGTTGAAAAAATTCAGGGAAATAAACTGGATTTCCACGGGTACAGATAATATGAAATAGAGATCTTTATACAGAACTATTCCTTTTACCTATACTTCCTGCAATTTTAGAGTTTGAATTGCAGTTTAAAAACTTGTGGTGTTTTGGAAGAGTTGAATGACAGAAAAACAGAATAATCCTCATTACCGATGACAGAAACCCTGTGGACAGCACCGAGGGAGGCAACTGCTTAATTAAGAACAACAAATACAGAATCACAGGGCTTGACACTTCCCTGGGGGTCTTACTGCCCTCTCCACGTTTCCCTACCAGCATCAGCTACAGCTCAGCCAGCCTGCACAGGCATTTCTCCAGAATTTCTGAAGGATGACAGCAAAGTCCTTAAACCACCAATTTCAGCACTTGCTGTCCTAATTATTTTTTTTTTTTAAGTTTTTTTGATCATGCATACGTCTCAGTTTCCACCGGTGAAGTTTAAAGCTGCTTGTCCCACCCATCATGGCCAAACTATCCTACTTTTTACAGCCCTTAAGAAAGAGGTAAAAGGAAGCAGAGATGACCCCATGGTGGAGGGCACATCTTGGACCTGCTCTACGCCTCTGGAGCATGGAGGGTGCTGCTGAAATGTCATCTGCAACCAGGCTGTGGGGCAGCAAAGGTCACAGGAGTCTTGTTGTCCTCTTTCACTGCACCTCATGGCCTGTGTGTGATACCTGGGGCGGGAGGGACTCACGGAGACTCTGCTTTCTGTCTCCTTCTCACTGCAGCCCAAGTTCAGTCTTAAGCTGTGCCAAGGGAAATGCAGGTTGGACATTAGGAAAAAGTTCTTCACAGAAAGAGTGATAAACTACTGGAATGGTCTGCCTGGGGAGGTGGTGGAGTCACCATCCCTGGATGTGTTTAAAAAAAGACTGGAGGTGGCACTTGGGGCCATGGTTTAGTTGAGGTGTTAGGGCTGGGTTGGACTCGATGATCTCAAAGGTCTCTTCCAACCCAGTGATTCTGTGAAGTCTGTGAACACAGAGCTCTGAATTGTCACTTTATTGCTTGCAAATCTTGCTCTGTAAGTGGAAGCATGCATTGATCCCTTGCTGCTGCCAGGCACAGCCTGTAAGGAGCTAACCCCCAAACTGAATTGGCACTGTGAGCGGAGATCTTCATATTTCAGCAGAGAAAAACTCCAAACAAGTCTGTATCCATGTCTCTGCAAAACTCTGGGCACCAGAGAGTCATGCAGATAGCGTTTAATGTATCTAAGTTGGACTGGATCTCTGTGGGTCACTTTGAACCCTGGATGTTCTATGGTTCCATGATAATGTGGCCAATGTAGCTGATTTCGTTATGTCTATCTGTGCCTACAAACATTCTGAATCATTTCTGCTGGAGAAACCTCTGAGCTTTGTTGGGCTGAAGGAAGGTCTGTGCTGGGAGAATGAAAAAGAGACTTGGATGACATTTCAAATAGCTGGTGTCCTGTCATGTTCCCAGGTGATATTGTGAGGTGGGAATTTTTTCTGTTTGAGATTTCTCTTACCTACCCCTTCAGCATTATTTGCTGCTAAAAAAAAAAAAGGATTTCACAAAACAGAAAAGAAGGCAAGAGTAGTGAACCCAGAGAGCAATCCTAGGAAGGCCCTGACCCCACATCTCCTTCATGAAGGGCAGAAAAATGCTCTGTGAAGGTGGTAGCTGTATAAGGCATTGGGTCTGTTCTGTGCAAATGATCACACCCATGTTCTCTCCAGCTGGTTTCAGCAGCTCTTAACTTTCACTCCAGCTTCCTCCTTTCACTTTTCATCCTTGCCACCAGTCTCCCTGGCCCTGAGGAATTGAAACTCTGCCATTTCTCCTCCTGGTGGCTCTTGAATTCTTCTCTTAGCTCCACTCTGTGCTGACCTCCTCTGGGCACCATGGCCTCCAGAGGATGGACATCTCAGCTGGCTTGGCTGGACTGGTTTGCTTCCCTCCGGGCTCATGCTAACCCTACAAAGTAGTGAGGTTCAGGAAAAGTTGTATTTATAAAGGATACAGAGAGAAATGGACATTTATGATAATAAATAAGGGCATATCCTACTTTTCTTTGCTGTCACTGCATTGAGATTTTTTGTTTCTATTGAAAACTGCCTGACCTAACCTCGAGCAAGCAGCCTTGGAAAGCAAAGTGCTCCATTATCCTACATTTTTTTTTCCTCCTGTAATTTCAGTTTTGATTGCTTTTAAGAGTTCTCTATACCTGTTCTGCTTGCCAAGCTGGGGGAACTTGGCAGCAACCACCACAGAGACGGATCTGCTTTACTTTTACTGATTCCGCTCATGGTGCTGTTTAGCTTCCTATTTGAATATCAAAATCACTTTTGTAAGTATTTTTTGTGTCAATGTGAGATGTGGTGACACTGTTTTTTAGGAATCTTTAGGAATTTCAGAACATTTGAGGCTATTGTGCTGCAGAAACACACGGATATCTTCTAAAGTCCAGGTACGTGGGCAGGAAGAGAATTTCTGACATTCATAGCATGGTCTCACATAATTAAATTTCTAATAGGAAATGGCTATTTACATAACCTGCTCTTTATGAGTCCTCTGAATTCCAAGTTTGCCAGGAACAGTGCATTTATTGTGATGTAACATGTATTCAGTGTCCATTGCTTTCCTTAGATGATGGCAAAAAAAAAGCCACTCTCATAGGAACTAAACAGCTTTGCAACTGTTGAACTGTCATGAAGCATTGCAACTGTTGAATTTTAATCTAATCTACTTAACTATTTTATCAACATGCTTTAAGATGTTTAAATCAGTTTCTTTATGCTCTAGAATTTAAAATCCCTTCTCTGGATGTTTCCTGTGTGAGCTTGCAGTTCATCCTGTGTGTGTGGGAATGTACAGTGGAAATTAAAGGCTGTTCAAAATTCTGTGTAGCAAACCTGCTTCTTAATGACAGGATTTTTTTTTAGGTTCACTGTGCAGTCAGGGGATATGAGTTTGTTTTTTTTCCCTGAACCAAGTTTACAGCTGAAGGTAGCAATGTAGTTCACAGTGGAGCATAAATCTGCAGGCTGAAACTCATGTAAGAACACACAGTACTGCTATTGAGAGTACTCAAGTGAAAAATTTGAAAAATTGTGTATTTTAAAGTACTTGTAAAACTCTGCTGCCCTATGGATATGTCCAGGACCCTTGTTTACTTTCATTTTTCAGCAACAATAACAATAATGTCACCACAATGAACATTGTTTGGATGCTGCTGATGGGCACCTGGATGTGAAATGATAGTCACAGGCCAGAGGCCAAAAAGGAGTGAGAACCATCTCTCTGTCAGAGCAGCACCATCTTCTCCACAAAGCCTGAAGGAAACCTTGTTTTCCCAATGTACACCTCAGGACATTCCATGGTGTAGCTCTGCAAGTAACAGTTTGGCCATTTCCTGGTCCAATGTGCTCTTCCACGCATTGATGGAGATTTTTTTTTAGCTATAGGAAGGACTGGCCAAAGGGAAGAAGCTGCCAGTGCCCCATCCCCTGGAGCACAGGGGCATGGACAGGGGCACTCCTACACCTACACCTGAATTTCCCAGAAGAGGTTTAGAAACTGTTTCATATGGTCTCTACTTTCCTATCTTCATTCTCAGTTTTTGCTCATGAGAGTATTTTATAAATTTAAAATGCATTCAGTATATTTCACTAAGAAAACACCTCAATCTAAAGTGAACACTTAGATTTTAACCAAGACCACAATATAGAGAGTGCATCTGCTGGAAGAAGGAAAAATCCAGTTCTTGGGAGACAGAGAGAGTGTAATTAACTTGAGCTACATCACTTACTGCTGTATATATGGACCCAAATTCAATTCTCTTTGACATACCTTTTATCAAAATCCATTGTTATGAACAGTAAAGTGCAGCTTCACTACTGAAACTCTTTTTGAGCCCCTGCTTTTCTCTGCACTTTAAAGTTCAGCACAGAATGGACAGGGAGCCCTGCTTGGTTCCTGAGCCTGGAGAACTTGGGCTGAAAGCAGCACAGGGTCATTGATCTGTGTCCCTTCCTTGGAATCCATCCTGTCCCTTCTCTCCTTCTGGCATAACCTGATGGTTTTATCTTCCTTCAGCATTCAGGATCCTATACAAATAATAATGTTTTATATATGTTATCCATTCATGAGAGATAATTAGCATTGTCAATTAGCCCCTGTGTCCATCATCATCTCTTTCTTTACTGTCAACCAACACCTTGCCTTGCACTATAATATTATATTAATTACATTATAATATTATATTATTTACAGTTCTCAGCTGATATTTCGAGCAGAATTCCTCTGATCAAATTCCCTGCACTGTATCATGTAGATACAGCTGGGAGACACGGTGTTGCCTCTTAACAGAAAAGCAAATTTCACAAGAAATATTTTGCCTCACCACCTTACCCTTTTTCACCTGGGCTCTGTATGCCCTATTCACACAAATATTCTGCAAGTGTGGGACTCTCCATGACCATGAGCTGAGATCACAAATTCTGGGCTATTGGTGGGTGTGGCATAGCAGAGGATAGGGCAGTGGGAAGGCACAGCTGGTGGCACACTCAAGTCCAGGGTTAATTGTGCTTAATGAACCAATGAGGTGGAAAGCAAAATATTCACCCACTCCCAGCTCTACCTCTCCACAGTGCTGGCAAATTGTTCTGTAAAACTCTTTGCTCAGAAATAAAGGCTGCAGCAGGCTGTTTTTGATGGCAGGGCATTGTGAAACTCATATAATGTACCTCTGGCTTTGCTACTGTTCTTTCTCTGTCTATAAAAGTAAGTTGGGGTGAGGCACTTTGCTGCTGTGTATCCTGAGTGTCACACAGCACGTCTGGCTGCTGCTGGCAGGCATGGCTGGAAGCTGCCAGCTATGGAAGCCAGGTGCTCTCACAGTGAGAGCAATTTTCAGCTCTGGAACGGCTTCTGTGTCTAAAAACCAACAGGGGCATTCGTGAAATGGAAGAGGAAAAGATAAACTGCCACAAAATGAGTGTCTGTCATCAAGCATTTCACCCACTTTTGGAGGCTCAGCTCGTCTCCCCAACCTCCCTCATGACCACAGCCACCTTTGCTGAGAAGAAAATTCATCTGCCTGTGTCCATGCCCTTGCTGCTCCTGCTCTGGGGAAGGTAAGCCAAGCAAACTGTCCTTTTTGGAGCAATAATACCTGTGACTCTGAGGTGTGCTTACAGCAAATATCTCCTGTGCCAGTTTAAAACCCCCGGTCTTCACTGTTTAATCAACTGCAAAAGCTGTTTATTGCTTTCTATACATGAGTGTCTCAGTGCTGTGCTTTAATTAACTGCGTCGGCCTTGGCTGTCATTCGACACAGCTTTTATTGGAGGAGATGTTCAATCCTGTCTTTCATAACTGTGTCTTAAACACATCTGTACTGAACTCTTTTAGGCAGTGATTAGTTTCCATCAGCTGTCTCTTATTCCTTTCACATTCACCCACAGGCAGCCTCATTAAAGTCCAGCACAACTTTCCTGCACAGTGACTTCTCCCAGTTCCTTGGGCAAGGGGGGAAGCTGTGGCCAAAATTTGTTTGCTCCTCTCCTGGAGGGCACTCCCGGGGCTGATCTTCAGCAGCCCAACCTTCTCCTGGGGTTACTGCAGCTTTCTGAAAGTCACCTCATGCTGAGGAGCTCCAGCAGATTCCCAGAGCGGTCGTGCAGTGTCAGCCCTGATGCACCTGAAAGGCTGCAAATTTCACCAAAACTGTTTTGGCCTTGCCACTTTTTGCTCCTTGCTCTGGCTGAAGGTCCACAACCATGCCCTTCACTCCTTTCTCTCTTTCCTTTGAGCATGCTGAAGGCATGGCTGCACTGCCCAAGCCTGCAGCACCCCAGGCAAGCAGCCTGTGCTCCCTCGCAGCCTCTCTGAGCTCCACGCTCCTCCCTCCCACTGCTGTGGCCTCCTGGCTGCACTTCATCACCTGGGACATCATTTTCCTGGCTTTCCTGACTGATTTAACCAACTGCTTACCCACCAGCACAATATTTTTTCATTCCTCTTTTATATTCCTCTTTATAAATGTTAGGTTAGGGCTTTCTAATTTTACTGTTGTGGATCCTTGGAGAGTTTTTGGAAGGGAAGGGGATATATTTCTCTGTTGCTTTAGCCAGAAGCAGCTAGAAATCTGGAGGTGACATGTCTGAGCTGCTCTCCTCCCCTCCAGCCTTATCCTGGGGACAGGCAGTGCTTGGTCTCTGACTGAGGAGCCCCTAAACACCATCACCCTTCAAACCCACAGCATGATGCCTGGAAGGCTCCAGTCCTACCTCCCATGCAGACCAAAGCTACTGACATCCACTGACAGAGCTGCTTTTATGTCTCCATTACCCCTGTGTTTGTGTTTCTCTGTTTTCCCCTTCCTCTTGGCATTTTAGACACTGTTACTTGCCAGCTAATGCAGCCCAGCTCCTCATAGGTTAAACAAAAGTGTCCACTTTTCTCCTCATGGCTATTAGTTAAATATTTAAGAGAATTAAGGTATCAACCTGAGGCTTTTCTATAGATGACATACTGTCTTCTTTAGCACACAGACCCCATCTTCTCCTGCCTGAGCATCCCACCCCACCACACAGCCAGCTAACAGGGTAGGAAGAAACAAAATTTAAAAAAAAAAAAAAAAAAAAAAAAAAAAAAAAAAAAAAAAAAGAAGTTCTTTATGGTAGACCCAAAACTGCTGCAGATTCTGGGCTTTTGTGTTCATTGCTGAGGCTGAGTGGAGGCTCACACCTGTGAATGTTCCCCTGGGCTTTTGTCTCAGTGTGAATTCGGGCTGCCTTGACATTACAGATCTCAAAACAGAGGACTGGAAATTATTGGAATAAATTTAACCCCACAGGAGAAACCCAGATGGAAGGCTGTAAGGAGAATATTTAGTGTGCAGAAATGTGCATTCCTATGCACCCTGATGCTATTGTTGTTGTGATTGTGCCTGAAGTTTTCCCATCATTTTTGGTTCGTTTTGGGAGATGCTGTGAGACCCATCTTTCTCTATAATGCTATTTAGGGATGAAACTGGCTTGAACTACCTTGAAAGGGTCATGTATTTATATTTAACATTTAATTGTTGCTATTCTCTCACGCCTTTGGAAAATGACCTATTTTAATATTCCTGTGATACCCACAGTGAACTTAGATACTATCATTTGTAATAGGAAAAACAATCAAACAAAAAGGTAAAAATCAGCCTTTCCTTTTTGTCTTTATTGTTCTAGAAGTGACCAAACCCACTGAGCTGTCAGCTGCTTATGCTCAGCAGCCTTAATACCAAACTGCCCCAAAGAGCTCACAGAGAAAGATGGTCCAGAAGCTGTCAAAATGGCTCATTTAATGAGGAGATGAACTGCTTGTGGGAAAACCTTGCCACTAAATGGTTTCCTGTAAAATCCTAATGGCAGATGTGTGGATATTTGGTCTTACTCCAAGGGCCACACATCCTAAAGCTGAGATTGGGTGTATTTTGAGGCAACACATTAATGCCAGTGGGAGGGTAGGGATGATACATTTTATATCCTTTCTGGAAAAAAAAATCCCTAGTGTAGGTGCAGGCTGCTATTAAGAAAGGAAAAAGGATTTTTTTCTTCTTTATATTTATGTAGGGTGTCTGTCCTGTGCTCCAGGGAAAGCAGAGCAAAATTTGCAGGTTCCAGCTGTAGGAGCTCGTGGAGGTGCAGTCAGCCCCTCTGCTGCCATCACATCCCCAGTCTGTGCAGGACAGCTGTGCTCTGAGAAAAGTGTCAGCTCTGGGCCCTGTCCTCTCTCCCTCACAGCTAAAATACATTGGGTTTGTCAGCCCATCCTCCCTTGCCAGCATATATCATGTTTTCTTCCCCCACACTTACACTTCACTAATGCCATCAATAATGCCCTCCTTCTTCCATGTGTTTCTGGTTTTCATTTCCTCTGTTTCATTCCTGACACTTGCTCCTTACTCACCTCCCTCCTGCCCATGAAAAACTCCAATAACCAGTAGCTCCCTGTTGTATTTCCAAATTAAGTTGGGATGTGGGGGGTCTGGGGAGTGTTGCCCTGGAGATTGGCTCTTCCCTGGAAGCTGCCTTTGCCCTGCTGCCCCCCAGCCCTGTCTCAAGAGAAGTTCTCCCCTCCCTGCCCTCCCTTTCACCCTCTGTGGGTACTGCAAAGGGGCAAAACCTCGGAGAGGGATGGGGCACGTTCTCCTCCCCCAGCCAGGCATCCCTTCACTTGCATGCGCTGGTCTCCATCCAACAGCAGAAAATTTAGAGGACAAAATATTGGAAAAAAGGGCACAGTTTGGTTGTTAATGGAGGAAGCTCATCTCTCCATCACCTGGAAATGGCAGAGAGTGACATGGTGATCCTTCTAGTACTTAAATGTGGGAAGAAAGCATTTCTGCTTTTCCATGAAACATTAGCTCTATCCCAGTTGCAGGAAAAGGGGTTTGTGACATGAATCTATCCCAGCAATGGGTGTTGGGGTACAGCAGGCTGTGCTGATGTCAAAGCCGCACATCTGCCAAGTGCAGGGTGCTCCACAGCCACCTCTACCTTCCAGCCTGGACTTTTCCTCACATTCCTATCTCAATCCCTTGACAAAAGTGCAGAAGTAGTCCCCACTTGTATGCACAGCACTCTTTTTCATCCTGCACGGGGCTGGACCTGGCTCTATAAATGCAGGTGTGGGAATGGTAGGAGCTGCTGCCTTATATCTGTCCCCAACAAGCCTCTGCTGTGGAGAAGCAAGTTGAGTTAAATTCAGGCAACTCAGTCAAACCTCCACTCAGCACCTACCAGGCTGGCTCAGCAACAGAGGCACAGAAAGGCTCTTTTGCAGGGTTTTATTCCAGCAAGATGTCGCAGTCACTGAAGGGAAACCCAGCCAGGAAAAAGGGCGACCTCATGGTCCAGGCTGCTTATAAAGGAGAAGGGGTAGGGGCAGGGCTAAGGGCTGGGCACAGGGAATTGGTCTGCAGGGAATTGGTCTGCAGGGAGGGGACAGGGAGAAGGGAAACTGGGGGAAATTGCAACACAGAAGTCCATGGGGGAGTCTGTTAATCCCTCCAGGAGGGCAAACTCTAGTGAGCAGATACTGCTGTTTCCAGGGCTGGGGGCTTGGAAATTGGCTGAGAGAGTTCATGGGATCCTGCACAGCTGCAGCAAAGCCAGAGATGAGGTGCCCCACACCGAGTCATCTTGTCCAGCTTGGGCAAACCAAATGGTTTTTTAATTTGCCAAAGCAGGAGCTGGTGGCTGGAGCCAAGAGCTCTCGGGAAACCACTGCTGCTGCCTGGGATAGATCCCATTTCTCTTCTTGCAGCAGCCACAGCAGCACTGGCTCATGACTGGGCTCAGCCTCTCCCTGCTGAAGCTCCCCCGCTACACCGAGGGTGTCTGTGGTTATTTATTCCATCCTTTCTGTGCAGCAGCCCAGCTGCAGATGTGAGATAACAGCCAGGGTAATCCAGCCCTGCTCACAATGCAGCTCCTGCTCCAGGAGCTCCTCAAGGGGAGCTGTGAGAAGGGGAGACTGGAGTGTCAGGGAGCTGACAGCCGAGGCGGACACGGGAAGAGTTATAGGCATTCAACAGACATTAAAAGGACAATAACACACTGGCTTATGGCTATTTATTTTTTACGAGTGATTTTGGCAGTATTTTGTTTGAAGTTTTGATGGCCATATGTTTTCCAGGGAGGCACAGCTCTTTCCTCTGTTTGTAAACTGTGCTATAATTGAAATTGAATTTTTATGAAATCTATGTGAAATATGATAACACATTAAAACACTCTCCTTTGGAGAGTTTCCTCATTGATTTTTGTTGCATTAAATCTGTTTACACATCAAAGGAAAATATTGCATTCTGTCTGTCTTCATTTCAGTCACACCCTTCCTTTTGTTTCCTGGAGACCACACGTGGCAAAGCAAAATCCTCTCTGTTGAGAGTTCTTCCTGCACTGACACTTCTCCTGGTGAAATGATGCTTTACACTATAATTGGCCTTCTTTCTCCCATCTGCTTAGGAAACCAGGAACTTTATGATGTCTTTTTCTTCCTTCATCTTTTCAGCAACTCTGCTATGTTTATACAATGGAACCAATCCTTCCCTGCTGAAAATACATGGGATTTGATGGCTGACTTTGTGTCCATCAGGATCAATATGATATGGACAAATTCTGTAGCTGGAGTACATAACATCATGGGTCAATTCACTTCAGAGGATCTGTGCGCATTTATCTGAGAATCTGTCCCCAAAAAAAGGTTTCATTTGTTATGGCAGAAATAATTTTAAATTCAACCAGCATGTCTTATCTCTGGCTTCTCAAATATTTTGTGTAAAGCTCATGGATTAGTGTCCTAGAAAAACCTTGTAGGGTGGCAAGGTGAATTGATACTTGTTTTGAAATCCATATATTCTGAAAGTGTAAATTTTAACCTAATGCTCTCCATGATTTTAGCCTAATGCAGAGGGTCTCCCTCCCTCCTTCCCTCCTCCTGCCCATGTGCATGGCAGTGTGAGGTGAGAAAATTCAGTATCTGGGGGTGCCAAATATGATGATATTTGTTGCAAAGCCTGATGCTGCAAGTGGCCTCTTTTTCTACCCACAGAGTGCTGGTCCAGAGTGGGAAACTTTCCTGCATGCCAGTGAGGAGAGGTGCACGGATGATTGTCCTACACATTACAAAGAAAAGGTAAGGTTGGCTGTACCCAGTTTCCTGTTTGGAAGAGTGGAAATAGGATTGATTTATAGCTAAATCCTATCCTTCACTAAACACAAGGTGTGACATCGAGCCCCAGCAGGTGCCTATACACCAGCAGGTGAAAGTTTGAGGGATTTATATTCATAACCCTTACAGGCATAAAAAAAAACCCAACAAAACCCCACCAAATACAAATCTAAAATTATTTTCTCATTTAATAAAACTGAATGTCTTCTCCTGCCTGGTGTGCTATGCAGGGAGCCAGCCTTGCCCATTCCTGTTTGTGTCTCCCAGGGCAGATATGACGGGACCCCAAACCAGTCAGAGATGGTCTGCACTTGCCTTCTCTTGCTTTTGAGATCTCAGGAAGGAATAGAGTGTTTTGACACAAGAAACACCTACAAAATATTTTTCCAGTTCACTTTTGCCTCGTATTTGCCATCTAAAACTAACAGAAATCTTCAAAGGAATGAGCTGAGCAGAACAACAGCAAAAAAGGGTTTTCTGTGCATCTCCTCCTGTCTCCCCTGCCACACTTGCAGGTCTGTGCTGTTTGGGGTTTGCTTTGGTTAATTCTCTCTCTGAGCTGCAGCAAACTGTGCCTTCCTCTCATCTCTGGGCAGCTTCATTTACTCACCTCCTCTCAGCCCAGGCTCTTGGCTCCTCATCTTCCCTGCAGCCCCTCTCTCCTTGAGCTACGTGCTCCCCATCTGTAACTTTGTTTTTCATGTCCCCACATCGTGTGGCACAAGGGGCAGGTGGGTCCCCCATGCCAGTCCTTGTGCTGCCCCTGTGCACCTGGGGCCACTTGCTCCACTCCCTCCTTTATGGGTTTCCAAATAAAATGGAGAAAATAAACAAATCCAAGCTGCTCCCTGGCAGAGTAGACAGAGTGAAATAGCATGTTGGAGCTAATGAGGTGTTGTAGGCAAAAGGGAAAAAAGATAAAAGTGAATTAAAAGGGGAAAAAACAAATAAAGTGGTGGATAAGGGCAAAAATAGATATTCTTTGTGAAGCAGAACAGAACGACAACACAGAATAATGGAGTGGTTTGGGTTGGAAGGGAACTTGTAGTTCCAACCCCCTGCCATGGGCAGAGACATCACCCACCAAGGACTAGTTTAGAAGTTGTGGTGCCCCAGCTGATGTGAGACCAGGTAGGATGTGAAATCACAGCCGGTGTCTACTGTGAGCAGATCCCTTAAAGAGCTCACCATATTGGAGCAGTGTGAGCATTTTGTATTCAAAAATAATCACAGCACCTCCTCCTGTGACGAATTATTAAACAAAACATTAGGAGTTGCCAGGGCTGGATGTACAGAGTGGCACTTCCATGTTCCATATGTCAAATGCTATAGGTCCAGGGAGCAGGCTCCAAACCCCAGCCCTTCACTCACACCATGCCCTGGCTGTAGTGGTGCCTGTGGGAAGCAGGGATTGTCCTCGCAGGGACACGCTCTGTGCCAGCAGCAGCAGCACAGGCTCCTCCCCTCTTTCTTCCTCAAACTGTGGCCATGCCCTGCAGAAATGAGGCTAATCTGTATTTCTGACATGGATAGGAGGGGAGGATGGAGGTTGGAGGCTTTGCTTCCTTACAGACTCTGTGTGTGTGTGTGTGTGCATACAGACAGCTCTGCATCCATATGCAAATATATGTCATACAGAGCCTTGTTAAAAAATGTGCATAGATTTGAGTCAGTACATGAATTTACTGCATTAAAGTGTCCTTGCCCATGGCACAGGCTTTGGAACTAGCTTAAGGATAATTAAGACTACTTTAAGGTCCCTCAACCTTAACTTAAGGTAGACATCTCTTAACTAGTTAAAGGGATCTTTATAGTCCCTTCTTACCCAAACCATTCTGTGACTCTGTGGCTCTATGAAATGCAAAGACAAGCATCCCATTTACAAAAAATGATGCTTATATTTTCAGGGATACCTCCACAGCATTCAGGAGGAGGCAACAACCCCAGGAAGGGTTTATCCTGCATGTTTTATGGGCAGCCCAGGTTTCCAGCACACTGCCCTGGATGCTCTACCTGCCCTGTGCTCACCTGGAAGTCAGGTAAACCCTTGGAGTCTCTTTCTGGAACATTGGTCTTATTAGATGCATAAAGCATTTTGTCCATGTTTAGGGTGAGAAACCTCGCTTGATGGTATTCTGGCACCTAATTCCTTATGAACCTCAGTGAAATCAATGGGTCTGGGGCAGAGAGGAGTGGTACAGTGCTTGAGGTGCTACAGGGGACATTGCCATGGCATTAGTTATTTAAGGAATAACAACTTTTTTATCCAATTATAGCTGTCCTGGGGATAGTCTGCTGCTTTTGGCAATAAGTTTAAAACACAATTTGAGCTGCCAGCACCAACACCAGGTTTGTGGGCATCAGAGCAAGCATTTGGGTGGGAATGGGAGCCCACCCTGCAGGTCAGTGGGGATGCAGCCTACATTGAAGCAGAATCAGGGCTGAGAAGGGACAGAATCCAGAGCACTTCCTGCAGGAAACTTGGCTTCCCTTAAGCACAAAGTGGTGTTAGACCAACGAGCCGCAGGACAAGTACAGCAGCAGCACACAATTTAGGAAACAGGATTTCACAAGGTGGTTACTTAGTCAGTCATGTTGAGGTTGATAGTAAATATATGGCTGGTTAGTTCTGGTTAATAAAAAGAAATGTAGACTCTAATAAACAGTTATTCATTTCTCCCAAAACTTGGATGTTAATTGTAGATTTTGTTGAATGTGACCTATAAGACATGAGCTGGTTTTTTTCCATTAATTAAACATAACACGCAAAGTATTTCTTATACCTGTGTTTATAGAGAGATTAACATGCAATAGCTGACAAAAATGTTCCCTTGTTTTAAGTAAAGACTGAAACACTGGTCTTTACAGTTAATGCATTTTCAAAATTAATTTTTTTTAATACTTGTTCTTGTTTTCTTGGTATCTCTTAAGATTCTTAATCTTTCTAGACCTATGTTCAAAATAATATTTAGCATAGAGAGAAACACTAAATATTTCATGGTATAATTAAATCTTATTAATGTAATTGTCTGCATAGTTCACATTAAAAATTTACAAGTACCTTTCTCCTTTTCATTAAGATTTATATTTTCTTATGAATTTACATAAATGTTTTGAGCTTATCCTAACTTAACTGTGGGAAGCATCAGAAGTTTTCTCATGATTTGACGCTGAATCTAAGTTGATTTACTTGTATTATTCTTAGCCCAGCCAGAGACTCTTTGTCATGGATTTAGTACTCATGTAATTAAGGTGCAAAAGATTAAGTATTTGCTTTACCATTTGTGGATCTAGCTGCTGGCATTTAATATTTTCCAACTTTTACCATTCCCTTTTCTGTTGAAAAAAATGTTTCATGAGGGGATGATTTAATACTTAATTTCTTCTATTTCTGCGCTGTGCTACATTCAGGGCACGTACAGAACAATATTCAATTTTAACTTTAAAAGGCATCTTTCTGTACAGCCAACTTTTCATAAGCTGAGCAATTCCACACAAGTCCATTCTACTGCTCACATGTAACACCAAAGAAACTGTAATTTGGCCTATGAATACAGTGGAGCAGCATGTGGTTGTGGTTGTGGTTTATCCCAGCTCAGAATATCATACTGATATTCTGGAAAGTTTCCTTCTCAGGCCCCCTGCCCCAAGTATCCCTTCTGCTGCAGACTGAATCAATATTTCAGGTCGTCCCTGAGGACTGACTTGTCTACAGCTATAGAGACTCCATCCTCACTATTCCTTCTCTTAAAAAATTTCGTATTTTTGGATGGAAAAACCCCACCACGATTCCCTTGAAGCAGCGGGAAGAGAACACGTTTCTGTCATTCTCTAATTACGAGACCTCTATAATAAAATTTAAATCCTTATGAAGTTCTCCTGAATCCATCAAATATTCATCCAAATGGTTCTGTTTATTGACATTCCCACTTTAGCATATTGGCCTGTTAAAATTCACGCAGCCATTCATCTGCCTGGTGCTCCACATCTGAGCAGACTTTGCTCAGACAGCACTACCATTAAAATAAGCCTTTTCACTTGAACTTGCTTTCATTTAAGTCACTGCTAACGTAGAAAGGAGCTCATTTAGTGATGCTTTTTCACCTTTATGTTAACTCTGAATGCATCATTAGCAGGGAGATGTTGACTAATTTGGAAGGAGTTTAGTGAAAAGCTCTAAAAATGGTTCACAGGTCGGCAGAGCAGGCACTGTGTGGAAAGATAAAATGAGCTATCAATGTCTAGACTGGCAGGAAAACCATGATTAGGAATTCTTAAAGGATGTAAAAGTAGATAGTGGGAGAATTCAGTGTGTGAAAACTCTGCTGAAGGGCTGACACAGGTAATGCGAGCACAAAGCACGAAGCACAAAATCCCTCTTTAGATACTTATGGTGGCCAGCTGGGCTTGTTTGGGACATCACCGTGCCAGGACACAGACCAAAGGGTTTCAGCAGCTCTTGCCTAGTGCAAAAGTGTGTGTTTTAGTAGTTAAGAGAGGTGAAATGCCACAAAGGCTAGAGAAAAAGAATGAATATAAGAATATACCACTTCTTTGTGGCAACATTTTTTTCTGGCAAGATATTTATCGAGTTATAGAAGTCTCCCTTCCAAACTTCTGGGAGATTTAGCATGCACAGCATTTGAAATCAGAGAAGAGTAATATGAAATAGAGAACATTCTGGCATTTCCTGAGACTTTTGACCCAAGTCCCCATAGTGGGGCAGCTCTAATAGCAATTGCCAGCCCCTGACTGAGTTACTTCAGCACTGCTCCATCCCAGAGCCTCTGGGTGGTCCGAGACTGCATTCACTTGCAATTTGTCGCCTATTTTATTTTGATTTGACTCACAGCTGTGCAAGTCAGGGACTCTGGATTTGCAATTTCAGTTATCACTGCAGAGCGATGCACGTCACACAGGCTTCGGGTTGTGCCCACTTTGCTTCATCAGTGCTTCATCCTCACAGAGAGCAGGCTATAAACCAGGGACAAAATCACCTGTCAGAATCCCACATGGGAGCTACTTTGCACAGCCACAAAATACTGTTTAATTCGGGGACAGACTGCAGGAACACTGGATGATGGAGTTTATAAAAGAAATTAAGTTGGGAAGAATTCAAATGAAATATCTTCTTTGGAGAGCAAACTCATTTGTATTCCAAAATGCAATTATGAAGTGGCCTCGGGAGTCAGTGCTCCTTGTGGTCAGCAGCACTGGCAATATCTTTGCACAAGATCATGGAGAGCTTTAATTTCCAAAGAAACTCAGTGAGAGGAACACGAAAACCACTGTAAAGGTAAATATTTCATAAGCTGGCTGACAACTGCACTAGAAATATTAAACAAGTTTAGAAAGTGTTACTGAGTTCGCCTATAAATTGTAACGTGATTGCAGAGAAAAATGTGTACCTGACTGCATCTGAGGATGCAGTGATTAGGAACTGAATGAGACCTAAAGACCACACATTTCAGTAATCTCTCTCTGTCAGTGGTGTGATGCCTGAAAAAGCATAAAGAGTAATCTCTTTCCCTAAATTCAGGATGCAGATACAAAATACAATCCAGCCCACTAGTATCTGAAGTATAAATGTTTGAATTTCCTTCCAGCTTCTTTGGGAGCTACTAATTATGTCTCTGGATACCTTGGCTGTCCGTAGGATTATCTACTCCCTTTGAAAATTCTTGTCCTGTGGCAAATTTAATCTACAAGTCAGGCTATGGTGTAGGAGCTGCTCCTGCACAGGGATTAAGTTCTTGTTTGACTCAAGCAGGGATGAACTTTAAACTCACCTGCTTGTTTGCTTGTAACTAAAATTCTGTGCAAGTTTTAACAACTTAGAGGCAAAACTTGTGACAATCCTTATGGATGCTGCATCCCTGGCAGTGTTCACAGCCAGGCTGGATGGGGCTTGGAGAAACCTGGTCCAGTGGAATGTGTCACATGGCAGGGGTGGAATGAGATGGTCTCTAAGGTCCTGGAACTCAAATCATATGATTCTATTGTATTTAAAAAGCACAGACAGCCACAACCAACAAAAAAACCCAAACAATAAAAACTCCAAAACAAAAAACCAACCAACCAACCAACCAAAGAAACAAAAATAGACCAGAGGAGAGTTTGCAAGGAGGATCTGGCTTGATCACAGTGTCCAGCCCTCCCAAACCAAAACCAGGCACCCTCTCCCAGGTGATATTTAAAGTTATAAAGTCAAGTAGCTTTGTCCACTCCAGTGGCTTCCTCTGTATCTATCCTTTTTAGACTTTTTCTGGCACCACTGACCACTGTATTGCCAAGGACAATTTCCATAATATAGTGGATTTTGCAGCAAATCCACCACACACACCACTGTTCCAGGGGCTGTTGCAAGTGACATTTGGCCCAAAGGCCAAATCTCCCCTCATTAAACAGAAGAAAAAAGGAGCGCATATTCCCAAGGGAGTGATGTGTGCAGGGCAGGGAGCACAGGGTAAAATCCAATCCTGCAAGCTGGGCTGACTCTGCTCCGAGATGGCAACACAGAGATGGTTTGTTGTGCTTAAAAAGCTGGTGAAGCATGAGTTTAGCTGGAGGGAAATGCTGATGCAAAGGATACTCCAGGAGAAAAATGATGGGTAAAAGAAAAAGTAATTTATCTTGTTCTTCCATTCTAATAGTTGGAACAGGAAGAAAAAAGGCAAACCCAGCACCGCCCCCTAATCACTTGAAAAGTGTCCAAGAGATCAGCCAAAAGAACAAAACAGAAGTAAAATTGTAAAAGAAGGAAAAATCTACTCAATGGCAGTAAGTAGCTCCTTGTGTTTTAAATATTAATTGAAGAAATAACATAGAAAAAAAAAGGGGCCTCTTTTATTGTGTTAAGATGTTGATTTTTAAAGCAATATTCTCATGAAAAATACTCATGTTGTATATGGTCGTGATGAAAATCAGACCTTCTTTCTTTTTTTGAATACTTTTACTTTAAAAAAAAGTCAATAAGGAAAAAAACGCACTTTTCTGTGACTCAGATCAGTCCCTAACATGATGTGTTTGGTATTTTCTGTAAAATACATGGTAAATTGAGATTTACCAAAATTACTGAAAATTAAGCTGTCTCCCTTCACTGCACCAAAGTTCAGTGAAATCTAATTAATGAATATGCTATACCAAAGGTAAAAAAATGCTATTTCACTATTAAAAGCATGAAGTATTGTCACTTACAAAGGCAAGAAGACATGTTTATTCTTTTCAGTGCTTATAGCTCTCTGCATTCAGCAGCACACATTACCATAATTTGTTTTTTATTTAAAGTGCAATATAGTCATGCTCCTGCAAGCAAATTTAACCACATTTATTAAAATCTGCTTGAAAATTCTTGGCTGGGAATCAAGAGAAGTATATTGCAAAGATTTGATATGCACCTGTGTAAGAGTGTCTCGAACTGAGTGGATCTCAAACCTGCACCCTCCATGCCAGCTCCTGATCCCCATCCCTTGTTTGCCTTCCAGACAACACCAGAAATGAGAAATTTCACAGCCCCAATTAGAGAATTTACTGACAGCATGAAGAGGAGGAATGCAAAACTCTTCTTTTCTCTTAACAGGCTTTTTAAACTTGACAGTGCTGGGATCTAAACATTCCCTGTGTCTTCCCTGAGCACCTCTGGGATGAGACATTCAGCACAGAGCTTTGTTTCATCCTTACAGCCAAAGAGCTTTGTAGAGATCACTGCATCCCCCACGGGCGTGGATCCAGGTGTCCCACAGCAACAACACCGCTCACAGGAAAGGAAGGAAGAAAAACAACTTGATTTTTGTAGAAAGCAGTGGGATATTTAGATGATGTCTGCTTGCTGGGAGTTGCCTGTGCTGACTCAAAGTGGGAAACCTTTATTTCAGAGCTCTGCTGGATGATGTAACATCCTGTAACACAGGGGAAGATGGGAGGAGGTGAGGGGTGCTGTGACATGGCCAAGGCAATCCCACTGCCTGATAGAGCTCATGTTATTATAGGATTAAAGACTATGATGATATCAGCAGTTATCTTTTTCTTTCAGGGAAGTTTCTATTTATTTATTTATTGTTTATTATGAGAGTGGTCAAGCACTGGAACCATTCAGCCACAGAAGCTGTGGATGCTCCATCCCTTGAAGTGTTCAGGTTGGATGGAGCTCAGAGCAACCTGGTTTCGTGGAAGGTGTCCCTGCCCATGTCAGGGGGTCAGAGGGAGTTGAGCTTTAAGGTCCCTCCTAACACAAACCATTCGATAATTCTAATGTTTCTTTTCTCTAGTATTATAGTACTGCCAATATAAAGGTCTAAATAGTATGGGATCAACATCTGTTCTGCAAAGTTAACCAGCATATGATTTGGCAACAGAATGATTAAGATTTAAGATGATAAATTCAGTTAAAAATCAAACATACAAAACCCTTTCTTCTGGTATCATGCCTTATATGCTAGAGTGCCTTACACTAAAGTGATGGTGACTTGAAGGAAGAACACCTGACCACCAAGACTACATGTCCCAGAAATCCTCCGTGCTGAGGGTGCTGCTCCCAAAGTGACTTCTCTAAAGAACTTCCCTTAAAGAGCTCACTGCATCATCATGTAGGCAACGCTCAGAGCTTCTAATATTATTAATAAGGATATTGTGACTTTTGGCAAGCATAAAACAAAATATCAATGAACCCAGTTAATGTTTGAAACTAAATATAGTTCATATTAAATTTTAAAGCTTTGAATTGCATGAAGAGCTTCACAAGTCCTGGTTCAATCGACAGTAATTTCAATTCGCCTTCAGCTACTGTGTCTCTGTGTTATTTTTCCTTGTTGGTGTGGGAGATAACAAATGTGTGAATGACATTTCAGTCTGGTAATTGGGCCATTTATAGCTCCTTGTTAGTTCCTGCTGGATAAGGGCTCTGGTGCTGATTTTACATAAGGATCAAGCACCTCATTAAAGCCCTGTGCTGAAAGCATGCCTGCGATACTTGACTGCGAGACAAGTGTTGCCGTGTAATACACGAAAAATAAGTGACTTTGTGCTTGCCATTTTCGTTAAAAGATGGCACTTTTGACAACTAAAACGATTCCTTAGTCTTTTTCTCTATTGACCTCCCTGTTAGGGATGGTTGTGCTGGTTCAAGTGCTGTTCCCTCCTCCTTGTCCTGCCTGGTTTTGCAGGAGCTCAGCCAGGATGACCAGTCCCATGCCAGCCCTGCTCCTCGCTGTCTGCTGGGGACGAGGCTGCTGGAAAGCCCCAGGAGATGCTGGTGGAACACCCCAGGAGATGCTGGTGGAACACCCCAGGAGATGCTGGTGGAACACCCCAGGAGATGCTGGTTGAACGCCCCAGGAGATGCTGGTTGAAGGCCCCAGGAGATGCTGCTGGAACACCCCAGGAGATGCTGCTGGAACACCCCAGGAGATGCTGGTTGAAGGCCCCAGGAGATGCTGCTGGAACACCCCAGGAGATGCTGCTGGAACACCCCAGGAGATGCTGGTTGAAGGCCCCAGGAGATGCTGGTGGAAGGCCCCAGGAGATGCTGGTGGAACACCCCAGGAGATGCTGGTGGAATACCCCAGGAGATGCTGGTGGAACACCCCAGGAGATGCTGGTGCTTCATCTGCAAAGCCCTGACTGCATTCAGCTCATCTGGGTCTGCACATGGGTGCAGAGGCTGCACAGGGCATCGCTGTCCTTTTAGCCATCCCCTGTGCTAATCACACCATGGCACACCTGGCATTCTTGGGATTATCCTGCTCTGGGCCAGCAGCTGGACTCAAAGGATCCTTGTGGTCCTCCTCCAAAACAGAATTTTCTCTGTTTATTCCTCTTTTTGTGTCACCCACTTCCAGAGGTAGGTAAGCCAGGAGAGAGAGCTGAAGTCCTGTTTTTCTCACCATGTTTTTTTGGACAATTTTCACCCCAAAGGCCATGGAGAAGCTCTGAGTGTCTCTTTAGAGTAATATTTTCACTGTCTTTGGCAATGTCAGAGGGGGTGAGGGTTGGAGGATTCCCTGACATAGGTGATATAAATGAGTTATAAGTGGTTGTAGGAAGAAAATTGCTCTCAAGAGAGAGGGAAAAAACACCAAACCCCAACAGATATTTCAGATACAAAACTTTTAACAGAGATAGAGATTCATCATTCTTCTAGCTATGATTTAATAAAAGGTATTTCCTCCTTTCATGAAAACCTCATCTCTCTTATATTCCAGGTATTACAACACTACTATCATAGAATTAGCTGGAAAAGATAAGCATCTATACACCTGCAAACCATTCTCTACTACCATTGGAGACTATGATTTTTTTTTAACTTGGATACATAAAAACGAGACTTTCAAGTTATAAATACCATTTCTGTAGCAAAAAAAAAAAGTTATTTAGTTTTTTCTCCACCACGCCCCACTGAGGGTTTGTAACACCATTTTATGTTTGGCTTTGGCTGCACTGTTGCACTGTGGAGGCTGCTGGAAGTTTTCAGTGGCAAAATGGGAGGAATTCAGTGAACAAGTGGGAGAAAAAGCCTGTCTAGACTTGTCAAGATTGTCACTTAGGAAAAAAACTACGAGAAATACAGGTTGCATTTAGCACTACGCTAGCACTGACTCGGAACTTTTCTCATTATTAAATTCATGGTGTTCACAGTGCTCAAAAGTGAGTGCAAAATGTGCCTGACTTCTATAATGGGTTTTGGAATCAGAAAAATATGTAAATGTCTTAAGATATTTCCAGTGATGTTGTCATCATCCATCTGCATTGCATTTTTGCTTCAAACTAGATTCCTTCACGATGAATAGGATGCTTGAAGGGAAGGCTTCTATTGCCTCTTTTATTGATTATTAATGAAATCACAGAGCTCTCAGTCTGTTACAGCTGCAGCCCTGAAATAAGCCTTGGCAGTGATAATTGTTTCTCTTAAATCACGGATGTATTAAGGAAGGGAGGTTTTCTGGAATAGCTTATGATTTGTGAAAACTGTTTAATAAATTTTGTGAATTGTGAATAACTGTTTAAAAATTGCCAGATTTGCTGGGAATTTGGAGAAATACTTGAAGCTTCTTAGAAGAAACCAGCATATTTCATGTTTTCTGAATTTCCAGGCATTGGGTCAGGAGGAATAGTTGGAAAAACCCAACAGGTAATAATAAAAATGTGACAACTTTCTTAATAAAATAACAGTATGGAAAGCCATAGCCTGGCTTAGTATCTAAGAAAGCAGAAAGTGTTTATAAAGAAATAATACATATGTTTTTATTGGTTTGCAAATACAGATGATGTATCAAATAGCAACTAAATTTTCCACCTGGAGCATGGAGTCACCAAGGATTCCACGCCCAGGCTGTGAAAGCAGGGCAGGACACTGGTGGATCTGCCCTGGACCAGGGATGTGTCCTTAGGGACGCATTTGTGCACATTGGTGTGCTAGAGCATCTTGTCCTGATGTTACAGGGAAAACTGGCTTTGGTTATAAAGGTGCCGAGTAACTCACGCATAAAATTCAGTAACCATGCTTGATATATTAAACCATTTTAAATTAACAGTTTTTGAACAGATCAAAGCTGAATTTTCAATTAAATCTTCTCAGATCAAGGAAAATAATGAAAACAAGGGGTTTTGGAAGAAGTGTTTGTGCTCACCTGGCACCACCACGTACCATGCAGCATGAGACATCACCTCTGCCAGTCTCTGCCTCATAAAAATCCTCATTCCTTTAACTTTTTTCATTTGCACAGTGTTTCCATGGAATTGCCATGCCAGCAGGATCAGGTCATCCCTAGTTAATATGCTACAACATGTGCAGGTTGGGTTATAATTTTTCCTGAGCTCAATGGCTGTGTGTCCTTCATGTGGGCAGAAATTACTGAGCATTGTAAAAGTTTCCATTTTATTCTTTCATGCAGGACATTCCTTGAGCTACACCTTTAAGTTTCTGAGGGGTTGAAAAGGAGCCAAAATGCTGTTTCAGGTCAGCTCATTCTTATTTCAACAAAGACAGACTTCCAGCTCCAAGCAGGTCTGCTTAAATTCAGTTCTCACAAAGGCTTTGCATGGAGCGATCACCGAAGCAGGTATTGTCTCTTTTTAAGTATCTTTGTAGGGATATTTCTTTCTAGTTTTGGCAAGGATGTTGCTTGAAAATTGCCAGATAATGACTGCCTAAAGGATTTTGACTTTGTAGTCAGTGGAAGAAAGTTCAAAAAGACACAAAAATATAATTTTCTTTTTTATCGTTTTAAAAAGTTTTGTAATTTTGATTGCAGCAAAACACAAAACACCTGAAAATAGGTACCTCAGAAGAGCATATCATTTGGGGTCTGTTAAGAAATGTAACTTTTCACCTTTAAGCAAATTTGCAGTAAGAAACTTTTTCTATAAAACATTTCTCAGCAGCAAATGTTCTTAGCATTTAAGGAATTAAGAATTTAGAGCCCTTCAAAAAAAAAATTAATTTGTATTTAAGGTATTCAAGCCCACACAAGGGCTTCTAGAAATGAGACCTTTTCCTGCAAATAGGGATAAGGAAAGAGCTGTGGATGTGCCATTTAGGGGGTTTGCTGTTCTCCTGCTGCTGGAGCAGGAAAAGCGCCTGGTGGCAAAGCTGTGGGGGGTGAGAAGACACCGAGATAAGACCAGGCTAGATGAGGAGCTGTGAAAGAACACCTGCTTTGTATGGCACAGACAGAGTCTGATTTTTCATGTTGCACAGGGAAATAATGAAGTGTGTCAATCAGAGATTCCCTTCACTCTTCAGCTTCACATCTGCTCTTCTCTGAGACAGCAACATCATCATTAGGCTGCTCTGCCAGGGGTAGGAGCATCTCTCACACAGATCTATTTGGATTTTACACTCAGGAGAATATAAAGCAGGTTTTGGGTTGGGTTGTTTTGGTGGTTTGTTTTATCTTTTTTTTTGTATTGTCTTCTGAAAGTTTCCCACCCAGGAGACCAAGTCTGTCAAGTGAAGAATGATTTTACAGATCCATTTTCAATCCAAACCCAATGGAAATGCTCTGTTTCCTCTTTATATATCAAGTAAAAGCAAACAGTCCCCAAAGCCATAACTAGATTTTTTTTCTCTGTCTTTGACTTTCAGATGAAGAGCTCTACCTGTGTCTCCTGCCAGCTCTCACAGACAACATCATCTTCTCCCACCTCCTCCCCCTCAAAACCACCTCCCAGGATTTCTGACTGTGCCCATGCTGTGTTAGAACTCCCACACTGACAGAGGGCAGCTGCCCAAGCCAGGGTTTTGGCTCTTCCTGTTCTTCTTGTCCTCTCTTCCCTCCTTTATCAGTGATGCTGGATGGGTCTGATCACCCTCACCTCTCTTTCTGTCCCAGTTGTCCTCATTCTGGTGGCCCCCCAGGGTAGAGGGAAGAACAAGGAGGAAATGTAGGTGCTTGGAGCCCACCTTCAAGGGCACAGATAAGGAGCCTCCCCCCTGTGCTCCTCTTTAAAGGCCACCTGGGGCTTGCCTGCATTAACTGTGAGCCCTTCCAGAAAGTGGGGCGGAATTTCACTTATAAAGTGTTCTAGATTTATGTCTTTGCTGGGTTTGCCCAATCTTTTATAAGTTTGATGCCTTGAGAAGGCTGCTCTAGAACAGAGGCTAGACAGAGTTAAGAATAAAGTAGGTATTTATTGAAAGGCCTTAAAGGACACACCTTGGGCAGTACAAGAGCCTGGCCAGGGCTGCACCCAAGATGGACCCAAAATGGTCACAAAATGGACACTGGTCATGAGGTCTCACATTTTTATCAGTTTTGGTCCATCTGCATATTGGGGTTAATTGTCCAATTGCAGCTTCAGGTTATGAAGTCCCATCCTTGTTTTCTCTCTTCAGTCCACCTTTGCTGATGCTCTTGGGTCTGAAACTTGTAATGATTGTCCTTGGTATCAAGCTGGAAAAGGAATTGTTTTGTCCTATCTACTCTGTGAAGAGAGCTCACTAACACTTAATATGAAGCTCAAAACTACAACCTAGGCAGCAAATATGAAAAATATGAAAGCTACAACTTAAGGTATTGCTATCACATATAGTATTCCAAGAGTATAATGTTGCAATATTTGCATATGTAATGCATGTAACACTTTGAATGGAATTTTTACAAAGATATGCAAAGTTCAATATGCTTATAGGTAATCACAGTCTCCTGGTCAGATTGTTAAAGATTGCCATCATTTAATTTAAGTGCATAGGGTTTTTTTTCTGAAGCAAAGCAAGATTCTCTAATTGATAAAAAGGATATATACATCCATACATTCCCTATATTTTACATGATCTTTCAGTGATAGTCTTCAACCTGACATAATTATCACAATCAAATATTAGAAAGTGTCATAGGTGCTGCCTCAGTCATACAGACTGTGATTTAATAATTACTAAGTTAGTCAGGTTTCCAACTCTACAATAGTTCTCTGAGAACCAAATCTTTCAGGTTCTCTTGAAAATTTCTGGCCTTAAAACTTAGAATGAGTTTTTGTCAGAGTGGAGTTAATGCTTCATCTTTTCTAGGTTATTAAGTTTTAGCCTTCCACCACCCGTAAGAGCAGCAGTAGGTACACAGAGAGGGCAATTGACTGTCTCTAAAGGTTAACTGCCTTCTGGCTGAAAATGAGCACAATTACTCACCAAAAAGCAAATGACTAAAACCCTCATCTGAGGAGTTTTCAAATGCACCCAGAATAGACATGTTCAGCTGGGGAAGGATGGAATTCATTAAAAAAAAATCAAAAAATATCTCAAGAAAGGAAATATTAAAGTGATTCATGGTAGTGTTCCAAAACAAATGTAGATTATTTGGGGATTTGGAAGAGAACACACCATTTACTGTTCATCCTGAACTTGGTTGCCTTGAAGTTGTATTAATTTGTTCAGCTGTGTGGTGGAAGGCAGGGGAATGAGACGAGGGCATGGGTCACTGCATGGGTCAGTTCATCCTTGTTCCCAGTATTGTGAGGAGACATTATTGACCAAATTGAACAGAGCATTAGATATTGTTCATTTCAGGCCAAGCCTGGCTCTGTTAAAACCATTGAAAGGTTTGCTCTTCCATGAAAGCAGCATCAGGACATCAATGCATGGGACTGTGTGGAAGCAAGAGAAGGCAAGTCCAAATAATATAAAATATCTACAAGAAGGAACCACACCATAATTTGAAAAAGAAAGACTGTTTAATTCAACCTGATGTGGCAAGTCTTGCAGCATTTTCAAGTTGTGGTATTTCTTACCATTTGTTTTGACTGTGTGATGTGTAGAAACGCTTGTAGGTGCAGCTAATGGCAATAGGAGGGGTGCACTGCACGTACCTCATGTTACATAATCCTGAGCACACTCAAAAATTCACCTCCCAGAGGCCCCAGGCTGGAAATTCAAAATTAACGAACTGCTTTGGCCTTCATCTGTTGGCACTTCCATTTCCCACAACGAAATCAGCAGGTTCCTGCCCTGCCCTCGTGGTGTCGGTGTGGGGATCAAAGAGTTGCTCTACACAAAACCAGGGGAATAATGAATGTGATTTGGAAGTCAGCAGGGGGAGTGAGGCAGGCCAGTCCTCAGCACCATGTTTAAACAGTTCTGGTAAATGTGATGCAGCCACACAATTAACAGCAGGGCTGAAATAAAATATTGAGGAGCTGTGCTCATTAAAGGAGCTGTGGTTGATCCGTGCACCAAACGAGTCCAGGGTCCTGTGGAAATAATGGCAAGTCCTGCTGTAATTACAGATCTCATCAATACAGTGCACAAGAGAGCAAAATAGAAGGTTGCCCAGACAACCCAGCTTATGAATGCTTGACTTTGCAATATTAATGACAAATGGTAATAAATTATTAACATTTCTATATTGTGTGTGGTGGGTACAAAATGTAACACAAAGCTTGTCTAACCTTTCTGTCAGGTGCAGTTTGCTGAGACTGACCAAGACATGTGCAAGAAACATTGACCCAGGCTGTCCTAGGACCCCAAATGACCTCATCTCAACTCTTACTATGCCCTTAGTTTTTAAACAAAACTCTGTACTTTTAGTTTTCTCAAGCAACAGTTGTCTGCAGGACATGCCATATCCATAGTTTTCTGTTGAATTTGATTGAATTCTGCCGATTGATTTCTGCTGAATTATTTAATTCACTCATGTAGGCATAAACTACAGCAGGTAGCTCTGGTATAGACCAGTTTTTCAGGTTTCTTCCCCTGAGATTTCCCCAGCCCATTCTGCCCAGAAGGTGCAGCTAAGGTATCATCTGGCTGAGCAAAAGTGGCAGCTCCTTTGGGGAGAAGCTTTTATATCTTCTGGTTTTTAAGAATTAAAAAGTTATTGTTACTGTCTTTTTCCCTTCTACGTTTGACTGATCTTAACTGACCCACAGATTTTAATATGAAATTCAGGCTTTTTTGCTGCAGCCTTTCTGAGCATATGTCTTGTTGTTGCCTAAACTCGTTAACAGCTCCATCTGTTTTACAGTTTTCATTTCCTAACATCATAAGGTATTCAGGAATAATAAAAGGTCATTTAGGCCTTGCAGCTTTGTTCTCTTTATCTCTGCAAGTTTTGTACCCAGCCATCTCACATTCTGTCTAGTCTCTTGGGCAATATATTTTAATAAGCCTCAAATGCACTCAAATGCAGAACTTAATTATCTGGAACTGAAAATTCAAGCTCCTAAGCATCTTTTTCCCCTGCTCTTTTTTTCAGACAGCCTCAAAAATACAGAGAAGTACATAATTTACTTAATTACATTTTGTTTCCTTTTGGACATTAGGTGAACTTTAGAAATGTGTTTAGAAGCAAATGATTTTATATCAATGAGACCTGTATTAATTACTGCCAGGCATTGCTGCCTGCTCAGCACTGTAGCCTGAGGGGTTTTTTTTTGCTTTGGGATGTGACTGCCCTCTCCTACCAGAGTGCCTGGAGTGGCCAGGGTTGGAACTACCTGCTGAGAGGCCTCTGTGTACAGGGAAAACTCAGAATATAAACCAGAAAACTGTCTGTGATGGACAGGGAAAACTCAGAATATAAACCAGAAAATTATCTGTGATGGACTGGGCTGTGGAGCCATCCCATTCAGGGTTCCATCTCTGGCAGTGGCTGTCAGCAAATGCCTGAGGAAGGAGAGCACAGCTGCAGCCTGGCTCCTCTGCTCTCACCCACACAGCATCCACACCGCTGTAGATTGGCCCCAGAAGTGTGTTTCTTCCCTCTATTAGTTTAATTGCTTTTGAACCTCTTTATGATTGTAACACCCTATAATTACCAGTTCCACAGTTTAATCGTGAATGCATGAAAAAAAATGCTGCCCTTTGCCTTTTCTTTAATTACATAAATTAATTTAGTGCACCATCCCAAACCCTTCTGTGTTGAGAAGTAGCAGATAATTGCTCCCTATTAACTTTTTTCTGTGTTGTTCATAACTTTTCTCTGTGACACCCCACCTGAGCCATCTCTTTCCCAAACTGATTGCACACCAGCCTATTTAATCTCTCCCTACTCTGAGCTGTATCTATATCTGTATAGATCCTTTTCCTCTCCTCTGTGCCTCTCCCAGCACTGCCATGTGTCTCACATTTAATACCTCCCTACTTGGTTTCTAGTCTGGGTTGTATCAGTTGAATTGTATAAAGTCAACTCTGTGTAACACATGTAAGAAAAACTGTTCTAAAATCATGCTTTGATGTTACTTCAGAGTATCTTTAGACTGGAGATCAAACCAAGGCACTAAATAGGGCCCCAGTGTGAATGCATGCATTTCCATGGAGCAGTACTTAGGTGTCTTTTACAGGAGACAGTTCCACAATTCCTGTTTCAGATAAATCTGAGACACACAAGGCACGAATGGAACAAGAGCAGGACCCTTGAATTCTGTATTGGTTCTCTTCATATGAGAAAATACAGTCTTTTCCTTCATCTACTGCTCATTATCGTGGATTAGGAACAGACCTGGAGTTGCAAAACCAGGATCTGTGTAACCAGGAGCAAGTTACAGCACTATCCATGGTGGAGGAATGAGGAGTGACACCTAAATTGCTCTTACAGGAACTAATTTTTGAGGTAGGCTTATGAGGATTTGCAATAATTATATTTGAAACTTTTTCTTATACCTAAAGGTAGCCCAGATTCTGGTCATATACACCAATTGTCCCTGGGCACCCATAATGTAATTTAATGAGGATTTGCACCTCTTATGCTGCTCACTGAGAGGATACTCTCAAATTTTCCTGTGCTATTGTGGAGCAACACTGTGAGAAATGCTCTCCAGAGGCCCAAGGGTTTTCAGACCAAACAGAAAATGGGTGGGTTTATTTTGTGTGTGGTTAAAGGCTCAGCCCCTCACACATGTGGAGGGGCCCAGGGTACAATGGCAAAATGCGTAATGTGGGATGTTGAGGAATGAAACCAAAGTTGAAAATCCTAACTCAGAACTGCCTGACTTCGTGTTTCTGTTGCATTTATTCATGAGTACAGATAATTCAGGCTTAAGATGCAATAGGAGTTAGGTCAGGTCTACTGAATTCATAGAGCTTTCATGGAATTATCTGTGACGATTTGGCCCAGATACCAAAAAAATATTTAAACTGCAAGGAAGGAGTTTTCCTTTGTTTCTTTTAGTCTACAGCTGTGTGCTTAAATGTACAAACCAACATCTCTCCAGCCCCTCTCTGCATTAGCTGCTCAGACAACCTGCTTCAGGCTTGCTGAGATTATGTCAAAGTCATGATTAGTAAATTATAATCTACATGTTACCTTTTATTTTTACCAAATAAGAAACCTGCCGCTAAGTGGTAATTGCCACACCAACTACACTTTTTGCTGCCTTAAAGGTGGTTAAATAACATGTTGTCTTTTCTTGTGGATAATAAGAATATTTATAGAGCATTATTCCTTCATCTAAAGATCTGTCTCATGGGAATCCCTGGTGAAAGTTGTGCTTTATGGTGGAGGTCTGGCTTGGTAGGACATCAGCTGCCAGTGCTAATGGTTCTCTGCTGAGAAAATCACTCTGAAAATGTAAATGCAAAAGAAGATGCATTTCAGATAATCTTAGAAAATGAGGGAGGAATAAACAAAGCAGCTGGGACTCGGTGGCATTTTCTGATTTGTGTAGGTCCTGTTCCCCTCTTGTTACTAGCATGTGTGCAAACAGTGGCCATGCATTTTGTACTGATTAGCCTGACGGTTTGAAAGATTAGCTTGGTTTGACGTGGAACTGTGGATGCAATTAGGAAAATAGGACCATATGTTATAAGGACCTTAGCTGGATAATGAGAATGGAGGGAGATGAAAAGTGTGTTCCAAAGTCTCAGTGAAGTGATTCGTTTAACAAACAGAGGCTGTCAAATCTCGACTGACTAGACAGAAGGGCTGCTGCATGTAGTTATTACTGCAGAGGATTTGCAGAACATGATGAGCAAATGGCAGATAATTTCACAAAGCAAAGACAAATAAGTTAACAAAGACAAAGTCATCAAGAGTGTGCTTGAACTGAAAACAGCATTGTCATGGGCACTGGTTCTCTTTAGCCATATGTACTTAGAGTTATAAATAACACATTTAAGGAGAATGATAACCTGCAAGATTAAGCTAATTTTTAAATTGCTTGCAAAATTAAGATCAAACTGACCTGAACTTTGCATACCAATTTCTCTAGTGAGTTAAGGTTTTCTTACTCAAAGATGTGTGATCCTGCTTGTCAGACACACCAAGAAGGCTTCTTCCCTCTTCTTGACAACATTTCTTGAGAAGTGTAAAAAACTGCCAAGGAACCCAAGAGCAACATGGTCAGGCATAGTTAGAAAAACTTGTTTTCAGAATTCATCTGATCTCAAGCATTTTTGCCCTTGTCTTTATCTATGAAATCACTGTATCACCTTGTCATACAGCACCATGCCTCTACTCTCCCCAAAACCAGGGATGGAAGCTGTACGTAGGTGCTTACGTGAGCTGCACATTGCAGAAACCTCTGGTCATACCTTCTGCACTTCTCAGACACTTTTGCTTGAGCTCCACAACTTTTTCTGATTTACAGCACCCATAACCAGGTGCTTTTCACCACTCTGTAGTTGTGTAGATGATTGTTCCTGTTTAACCACGAAATTAGTTCCTACTGATTTTTTTCCTCCTTTGTTTTTCTTTTTGAATCAACTCCACCGCTCAAGATCATCTTGGTTTGTTTAAAACTTGTTTTCATATTCCAGTGTGTTTGCAGCTCCCTTTTGCTTCATTTGGGTGTAAATTTGATAAGTCTGTGCTCTGACCTTCACTGGTCACTAATAAAACCTGTCCTTACAGGATCCTGAGGATGCTGCAGCTCTCTCAGGAGCTGCTTGCCAGGTCTGACCTTCTGACACGTCAGCCCCTCCTGCTTTCCTTCTCAGTGTGTGTTTGCTGGCAGTTTTTCACTCTCCACCCTAACAAGCTCATTTAAGTTGTGTTAGTGTAGGAAAAGCACATGAAAGCAGCACGAGTCTTTCACTGTGATGTAGGAAAATAGTCGACACAACTGACAATGAAGAAATTTGTCACAATCATGTCACAGTTCTTGATGAATTTGTGTTGGTTGTTACCCATTTCTCTAATGTCTTCTGGGTACTTGCAATGACTTAATTTAGCTGTTAGTTCTCATATATTTTTTGGTAAGAGGGGTTAAATTGGCTGATTTGTGAACCTCTGACTCTTCTTTTGTGCTTTGGTTTGCTTTAGGTTTTTATCTCCCCAGGGGCTTGTGGGTTTTTACATTTTAAAGGTCTTTGACATTTTCCAGTTTTCCTTTTCCTCACCCATTTGCAATGCATTTTAGCTGACAGACCTGAAGTCAGACAGAGCAACTCATCATAAAAGATTATGTTGTAAAACCTTTTCCAAGAGTGCACAATAGATTTACAAATGTTTCTCAAAATCTACATGCTTCATTTTTCAGAACATCAACAAAAAACCCCACTGGGAGCAGAGGAACACAAACACTTGAGAGAACAGATGAAACCCACAGGAAACACTGGTTTGTTGCAGTATTAACCTGCTTATCTTACCAAAGGTTATCAAACACTTTAAAGAGACCTTTTCTCTTGTCTGAGTGATTGTATTTTTTTCTCCTGTGATGCTTTCATTCCTCTTACACACAGAGCAGTCAGGATTTTTTCTAATTGTTGCCTAATTAAAAATAAAACAAAACAAAACAAAAAAAACCAAAACCAATTACCTCTAATAAAATAATGACTCCTACTTGAGGCCATCAGCTCTCCCAGCTAATCATTAATCCCAAGGAAATGAGACAGGCTTGATTGTTATTACTAAAATATATTGCTAATGTAATTTAGAGCTTCCTAGAAACAAATTTCTTGACTGTATTCTCATCCTCCTGGTCCACCTAAGAAATTGTGCATGAATTTATCCACATACAAATTAAAAGGTTATTGCACTAAACAAATTTAGGGTGTTACTTGGAAAAGTAAAATAGTCAGAATTTAAACCAGCAATGGAAATAGCAAATTCAATTTTAAGATATGGCTGGGGCCGTAACAAAAGGACTTTTTCTAAACAGAATGGCTGTTCAGAGGAGGAAGAGAAGTTGGAAAAGCACCATGATGAAGCCTCAGCTTCCAGCTGTGTTTTGTTCAAGTATCTAAGAGTTTGTGAGCACAGCCTCTCAATTTTTTACATTTCTTAATTTTTTTTTCATTAAATCTTAATTGCTAAATCATGTTAATGTAGATAGATTTTTTTTAAAAAAAGTAGCTCTGTAATGGTATTGAGAACAGTTAATTCTGTAATTAATTGCAGCATTTATCCATCATTACTGAGATGCAGAAAGAATTTAATCACAATCAATGAGAGTCCTTATATATGAACGACTTTTGAACTAGGAGAGTTTGGTCTATGATAAAATAAGAAATAATTAAGAAAAACATACATGTCAACTAGAAATGTCAGAAATTTTGCCAAGGCTTTAGAGGTGGTGCAGGCTTCTAAATTTCTCCTCATTTGCAGAGGAGAGTATTAATAGCATTCTGGAAAGACAAGAACACCAAAACTTCCTCTTTTTTATATTATGAGACCAGATTCAACACTGAATTGTTTGAGACCTGATAAGTCCTTTAGTTTCAAGCTCTGTAAGAGAAAAGCAGATGCTCTCTCCAGTTTCACTCTAAATAGTTTAAACACTCCATGAGTAACTTAGACCGTAACATCCTGTAAAAATGACAAGAAAGAATCAGCAAACCATGATATGGGAATGTTTCCTTTCAGCCTTCTAAGTGATTAGAATGTGCCTCTGTCTTCTTAGAGCTTTGTTTTGTCAATACATCTAAAGAGATAAGAATTTAACAGATGGGTTGTGAAATTGCTAATGTACAAACTGTACCTCTGGTGGACTCTGTGCCCTCCCTTTAATGACTGTCACCTCTTAAATATATGTGACAGCAATAACCCTGAGTTTGGCCTGTGTTTTGCAGCTGGAAGTGCTGTGCTAAGAACAAGCTTCACAGCTTGGTGGAAGCCCTGACCTCGCTGTCAGCCGTGGTTATGTGCTCAGCGACTTCAGCAGCTCTCACACAGAATAAAAAGTAAAAAAAAAAACAAAAAAGGCAAATCACTGAAAACCTCTCAAAACTCTTTTTGGTCTCTGGACAGTAATTTCCAGTGAATTATTGGATTCAAGGACAGCCTGTATGGGAGCAACCCAGTCTCATGGAAGGCATCCTTGCGCATGGCTGGGCTGGATGACCTTTGAAAGGTTCTTTCCAACCTGACCCATTCCATGATCCTGTGGTTTCTGTTCTCAGTGTCCTTCCCCAGTGCCAGTGCCACCCACAGCACAGCAGGACTGTCCCAGACCTTTCCCCTGTCCAGGGCAAAGGTACATCCTCTGTTTAACTCCAAAAGTTGCACTTTTCTCTCAGCAGTGTTTACACTGGCATAATTGCCTCGATAAACAACAGAGCGCTGTCGACAAGGTCCAAGGATTCCTACAAAAATTGGTTTTACTGCATCCTCGATGCATTTCACATGCTGTAGTTCTTTTATTATTTTTCTTCTCTCCAAAATGATAACTTTTGGGTTTTTATGATACATATTGGATGATGTTGGCTGATTAATTTGAACTTCTGTTCATGGGTGTGTAATGGAGATGATACTTCCCCCATGTTCTTCCTCCACAAACAGCAACGATGTTTGACTACCAAGTCATCAAATGAGGGAAGGAAAGTGTCAGCCAGGATAAACTTCAAATTACACCAGGAAGATTGTGAATATGAAATAACATTACAGTTGAATGGAACAGGCTTGTTGGTGATTAGCAATCAGGAAATAAGGAAAACACCTGGTTTTGTGCAAAAATCTAAGTTTTAGTCTAAAGCAAAGCATGAATTATCATTGCTAAGCTGTCTTAAATTAGTATTTCTTGTCTATTTTAGAGAAGCAACATTAAAAAGTGTTGCTGTGTCTGTGATCTCACAGGCAGCTCACAGGGTGGAGGGCAGCTGTGCTCCCTTGGTGTGAACATCCCTGCAGCAGAATTTCCACTTCATTGCTGTTTTTCATGAGCCTCTCTGCAAACTTCTGACCCAACCCACTCTGAAGCTAAAGGAAATTATTCTGTGGGCTTCACTTTACTTTGCTGCTGAGCCTAGCAGAAAACCAGGAAAGTTTGGCACAGAGGAAGGATGTGGGGGTTTTGGTACATTGAAGCTTACATCATTATATTTGGTTTATTTATTTTGTTGCCTCGAATATCATGTTAGAAACTGGTAAGTCACTCTGTCTGCAGGGCCCCAATGAAAACACCTCAGAGAAATTTTGTTTTGATGGACAGAGTAATTGCTGAATGCTTCAGGCTACTGATGTACCCAGCACCTAGATCACATGGGAGGCAGGGGATCTGTGCACACACAGCGCAGTCCCATTTGTAATTAGTCAGTGACAGGGTATTGTTTTCTGCCTTTCTCATATGTACTGAGTGATTTCTGCCTCGCTGATGACTGTAAACATCATTCTAAGCACTATTTTATGATCCCTGTAGGAATAACAATGTAAACAGCGTAATTATGTTCACCTTTGAGGCATATCTAGAAACTTTGTTCTTCCAGAAGAGTGATAACAGAAATGAGTGCTGTTGACAAGGTAAACAGAGAGCCACCACAACCTGCTTGTTGGAGACAGCTAGTGCTTCAGGGAACTACACATTCAACGCCATAAAAAAATAAATTAAAAAAAAAAAGGTTGTTATATG
>VWYI01026698.1:0-18008 GCA_013399455.1 Anthoscopus minutus
GGCACAACTGAGACTAAACTATTAACATAGGAGGGGAGGGTACAACTTAATAATATGGAAGGTAATCGAACCAAATATAACGAACAAAAAGATACTGCAATATGCAGTGCCTCAAGATGATGTTTTATCTCTATGTATTTTCCTTGTAGCAACATTTCCTGAAAAAAACCCATAGGTATAAACAAGGAACTGTTAAGTATTTCACAACTGGGAGGATGCAGCTTTTTAATTTTAAATTAGAATTTGTATTCAGAAATAAACTGAACTTAAATTTGTTTTAATTATGTGTCCTCCTGTTTATAATCTTCAACTTAAGTCTAAACTAAACAACAACACTGGAAAAACACTATAAGAGGGACTGGGATGAAATACAAGTGGGAGGAAAAAGTTTCCAATACTGTTAATGAAATGTTACAGAACCATTTTCTTCTGTACAGAAATAATTTGGTAGTGAGCCAGCCTCTGCATGTGCCATCCCCTACTGTCCAATTCCTGCAAAATCCAGCATCATCTTTCTTATCTGACTATTTAGGACTTTTCAGTTTTTCTCTTCTCCAAGTCTAAGCTTCTTCCTTCATTTGCATATTTTCATTTATGGCTGCCTGTAAAGAAAACCAGAAGAAAGTGGTTATGATGGAACTTAGACTGCATATTGTCTTTGTGGTTTTGACACAGTGTCGTGCAGCAAGGCAGACGTTATCCTCCACACCTTCCTGTTTTGCAGACAGAACAGTGTTCCAGTCTGTCCTTATGTGATAACACATTATCACATTGCCGTGCACAATTCCAATGGATGGCACGGCTGCCATGAGCAGGAAGTGATCTGGGACAGCCATTCCTCACGTAAACTTGTCTCGGGAGATAGGCTAATTTTCCTCTGTTTTCAGACAGCCTTTACCAATAGACAGCAAATCAGAAAAATTGCTTTGGGACCTGGTTGTTACCACCATTTTCCTTTGCTGCAGAAGTTTGTTCTCTAGTGTAATGTGTTTTATTGAAACAGTGCTGGAATTAGAAAGCATTACTGAAAATGAACAATAAAGAACTGTATTTTTGTGATGCTGCTTGTCTGTCTTAATTACAAAAGCAATTAAGAATATGTATCTCATTCTGGAAATCCAAACTGCTGTAGACATTGAGTGTTTAATTTGCAATGTAACATTTGCGGGGAAGGTACAGGTGTTGTGATGTATTGTAATGAAATCTTTGGCAGTGATAATGCATAGCAATATCTTGTTGTATGGCATTCAGAAATGTGGGATCACTGGAAAAAGGGCCACAAACACTGATGCTTTATGGCTAATTTATGTATATTTTTCAGTATGAGCATTGATTACTGCAAAAATACTAGAGAAATGAAGAAGTGCAATGATAGTATTTCTAAGAGTCATCAAGTTTTGTTCAAACAACTGGGACAGGCTCACAGGTCTTCTACAGACTCCGCATAAACTGTTCCAAAACTCAGTTACACTCTTAATGGAATTCAGGTAATTTTGATAAAGCAAATGGATTTTTACTAGAAGAACTTGCAGTAACTTGACATTTTAGGAACTTTGTGGCTTGCCAGTCCTAGAAATCCCTATCAGTGCTATTCTGCAATATATCAATGGGTAACCACAGCTGAAATGTTTTCAAAGTTCTCAGTAGCTCAGATTAGAACCAAAAGGCTGGAATTTCTCTCTCAACTTTGTATCTTTGGAGATGGCCCTCACCATATTCAAATCAAGTATCAACAACTGACAAGGTGCTGGAGTTAAAAGGTGGGCTAGCTCAGTGTCCGTCTGGCACATGCAGCGAGAGTGGGACAGATCGGATACTAGGCTGAATCCCAGTCCAGCTTAGAGCTAAATAGAACCAATCAGGGAAAGAGCTCTACGGCCACCATATGTCAGGGATCAGGCAAAGAAGAAGGAGGAGGCTTCTCAGTTTGCAGTTCCATGGTTTATTCCGGTGAGGGGCGGGTGGGGTGAGGCAGGACCGAGAAAAGCTCCAAAACCCCGAACAGCGGGAAACCTCATCTTATAAAGGGTTAACACCCGGGGGAGGGGGGAGGCATAATCAGCAAACCAATCAGGAAAAATGTGGGGGTTTCCAGCAGGTGGAGAACACAAACTCCCAGCAAATAGAATACAAGCAGGGTGGAACATGGGGTAACAGGCAAGGGAACTATTCACTGGAACGTCGAGGATCAGGGGATTTCCCAAAGGGGACGGAAAGATGGGGGTGGAAATTGGGGCAGATTGAAATGGAATTCAGGAGAACAAGGGGCTGGAATCAGAGAGGACTGGCAGGGAAAGCGAGAAGGCACAGCCATGGACTGACACCCCATGGGGAGGGGGTACAGGGAAAATGCCAGAAACTAGGGAGGGGATACAGTGACAGTAGCTTCCTTCCCTTCCATGAACCTCACAGAAATAAATCATGGAGCCCTCAGAGTCTGTAGAGTACATACTGACAGCTGATCTGTTTCATTAAGACAGCTCTTGTATAGTCACATACCTACCAGAAAAAGGCTAAAATTGGCATTGGTGAGTCATTTCTTACACAAATTGAAGGACGTGTGACATAGATGCATCTAACGATTTATATTAGGCACACATTGCATATACTCCAGCACAGCAGCTGGTCCTCAACCCCTAAGAAGGAATGTTTTCACTGACATCACTGAGAGAAGGATTTGGCCTGTGTTTTTGACACATAGTAAGGCTGAAGATACATGTTGTCATATTACTGAGTATTTTTTATCTTATCATATGTAAGCTGACTAAACTAGGATTTATTTATAGAGGCTAATTCACATTTTTACAGCATATGGATGTGCTTTTTGCCAGCTTTAGCACAAACACAGTTTATATTCATTAAGACCAAGCTAGCTAATTAACCATAGACAGAATTAGTGAAGAGCTTCCTGGTAACAGTACCTCAAGGTTGCCAATAATTTAATTTGGGATTTCATACACTGCAGACTTCTCATCCTCAACAACGACTCCAGCTACAGCATCCACCTTGGAAAATGCTGCCTCTGGACAGGACCATTGCAGGTAATCCACCTGGTCAGACCACTAGCAGCAGCCAGCCACAGAAAAAACTGAGTTAGAACATCCTCCTGCCCTCTATGAGACCCAAAAGCATCAGCACAAATACAGGCTACAACACACAGGGCTGCTTTTGGGAAGTGCTGCCCTGACAGACACCCTCATGGCTGTCTCACACTGCCTAGGCCAGGCAGATACAAATTCCCACAGAATGAGAGCCCAGAGGGGCTCACTCAAATAAATGTCCTCTGCTGACTGACTAATGCATTAAAAGTAATTTCATTCAATCTTAGAAGAGAATGTATGCTATGTTTTAGAGAATAAATGTCATCAGTGACTGGAATCCAATGAAAATTCATAGAAGAATAGCTTTAAAAAAACCCAAGATAAACTAAAAGGAACAAAGCTATACCTGAGATTCTGTTGCTGAAGCTGACGGGGAAACTGTAGGTTGGTCAAGTTCAATCTCATTCTGGTAGTGTTAAATTGAAAAAAAGGAAGAAAAAAAAGAAAGCAATTTATGTTTAATTATTGCTCAGAGGTTTCTGGCATTTTTTTTAAATGGAAATGAAATGGCTGGCAAACAACAAAGAACAATACCTTTTCTCTTACTGTCCAGGTGCTCAGAACTGAAAATTATTATAGATCAGCTTTAATTTCTAGTTGTATCTCAAGGAGCCTTTTTAAAATGCTTGGAAAGAACAGATGATTTTCATAATTTTATAACAGTACAGCTTCTTATTCATGTAGATAATTATGTTTAGAAAAGACAGTGCTTAGGTAACATTCTGTCTCCCCAGTGCAAATTTGTCACTTCTGAACTGGGATATTGTTGCAGTTCAGAATTGCAGGGGAATATCAAAGGAGTCACTTGGATTGAAGTTGCAGTGACACCGAACCAAGTAAGGCCCTAAGGAAAATATTTTAATATATAACTATAATTTCAGAGCTGCTAATGGTCCAAGTTTTGCTGCTTCATCTTGTTGCTTTGCTGTGACCACGGGAACCTCACTGGTTGTCTGCTGGTGTGTGACCTGCAGCCCACGAATGCTCTGACAAGGGCATGGCTTTTCCCCCTCAAAGCATCAAGACCATGCTCAGGCTATCAGGAGTGATGCAGAAGGAAGCCCTGTGTCCTCTAAAGGGACAAAGTTTTGTGTCCTACTTTAAAAAAATGGATGACAGAGAACATATGCACCCAATAGGGTGAAAAAGGCATTTGTCACCAAGCAAGGAGCAGGATACAGCACTGAAATGGTGTGTTTTAAGCCTCTACAGGGGAAGTGCCCATCGAGAATACGAGGCAGATGTTTCAGTTCTGAGTCAGCAATTACAAGCAGGATTTTGCTTGGATGGTATGAGTAAACGACATTAATTCACATCAGGGTAATTGCAGCTCCCATAAATTAATTGCCTCATACTTTTAAAATTGTAGCTAGGTTGATATTTGGGCCATTTAGTTACTTGCTACAGTTAACATGTTAACAATATTAAAGTTTCTATACAACTGCAGAAGTTATAGCAGCAACTGAAACAAAAAAGTTAGACCTAGTCACTTCATTATAACAAAAATCTCTTTTGTAGTCCTAAAAGCTTTTCAGAACTTCTGTTTGGACCTTGTCATTACCTCCAAGGTTCCCTGTTATGCGTGAGCTCAGTAAAGTAGGTAGATAGTATTAGCCCATGTTTATAAGTATCTAAAAGTCTGACAGAAAGATTTGCAGATTATAATTGAGGAGAAAAACAGTTATAGAAGCATCTTCCTCTATCACTTGTAATTCAAATTTTCAGCACTTTATTAGTGCCTACATGCTCTTAAAGGAAATCGTCAGAAAACTGGGGGGATACACTAAAAATATATTCTTGAATTTAGATTAAATTATTATTTCATTTATTCTCTCCAGACCAAATTTTTTTTAAAAAGTAAAATTATGTAAAAAAATAGACCAGGTTTATAGAATCAATTCCAAGCCAATCAAATACATTTTTGTTGCATGGATAAAATTTTCAGAGGCTCTGTTTTTCTGAATATTATTTTTGCTTCACTGCATCTTTTTACAGAGAGCCATTCTTTACTCATCTGTTCCACGTCTAATAATAACCCTTGGATCATTAAGAAATAACTAAATTACAGCAGAACTAGTATTTTTAAGGAGCTGTAAGGGTCCCAACATTCAGCCAAAAGTTTTTTATTAAAGACTGTGAAACTTCAGTGTAGAATATCAAGCATTTTGTTTAGTAATAAAAAGTTTATGAGCTAGGCTACAGTTAAAAGACAAAATATAGTGACCTAAAAATGCCATTCAGCATTGCTCCTTTCTATACATTGTGTCCTTAACAAGTCCAGGGGAAAATTAGAACAAATGAATTGTGGTGAGAGCCTGAAGCCAACAAACGTATTTAAGTGAATCCTTCTGATGCAATACTTTCCTTTAAAAAATACAATTAAGTCTTTGTGTTTCCTTTGAACAAAACCTCATGTTTATTATCACCAACGGCTCTGTAGTAAAATCGATTTAAAAACAGAGAAGGAGACACAGTAAGTTTTATACAGTCACAGAGGCTTTAAAAAATGTTGCTAGTTTCTGAAGTCTGAGTAAATTTATGGTGAATTACTTCCACTGACCTACATTAAAAACTTCACCCTCCTTTTTTTAATTCCTGAAGATTTGTCATTATGTGTGAGCATTATTCACTATGACAAAGATATGTTACTCAAAGTGTCCTCTTGAATCAATATAGCTATCAAAATGTGAGAAACATTTTTGCAAGATGATAATGCCTTAAAAATTAATTGGCAATATTTTCCTGCACATTGCAGTCCAGCAGGTTCACAGGAATTCAAACATAAAGACACTGTGAGGCAGTTGCACAAATGTAGTTGGCATACCAGTGTCAGCTGCTCTGAAAGAGATGGAAGGGACGATTAGGTGCACTATTCTAACCAATTCTGAGGAGAGATGGGGTAACGGGAGGCCACCTGGCCTGGAGAATCAGCACAGCTTGACATGGGACTGATGGGTCAGCACCGCTTCCCCAGCCCTGTAGCACCAGCCCAGCTGAGAACTGCAGTTGGTGCAGACACTGCTTTCAGAACACAGCCTTGTGCCACAATCGTGTTCTGGAATTCTTTCTGCTACAAGCGTGCATAAAGACATAAAAAGTGCTATGTTGTTTTGTACATAAACTCACACACTTTTCTTGTTGAGAGGTAGCAAATTGCCTTTTTACAAATGAACGCAGAGAAAAGACAGTAAAATAGTACATAGGGAAATTCTAAAACAGAATAATGGCAGGAAAGAAGATTGGTAAAGCATTCTAATAGATGAGTTCCACAGATGTGGTAGTTATTATAAAATTAGCTTTGCATAACTTACCAATATACCATTACATTTTTCCCCAGATGTTATCTGTTACTTAAAATTAATTTTGCTTAAGTTACTATTATTGCAGATTTTATCCACACTGCATTTTATTATTTAAAGTTTCTGTGGCATATAACAAGCCCTGGCTGACAGTATTACTTTTAATAACATATATAGGAGGTTTTAGTATTATAGAAATGGCTGCTGGGTAACAGTCATAGCACTGAACGTCTGCTCTCAAAATATTATGTAGATTAAAACTAGCTATTTACTTTCACTCTAATTCAAGGCATTGGAGAGATTTTCAGTATTTATGTATGTGGTATGAAGGGGAACAATCTACTCCAGGAACAAATACCAGAGTTTGGAAATCAGCGAAGCTAAGGTCAAGGTCAGTTTGGCTTTACTAATGTACTTGCTGTAAATGAGGATTCAGAGTTTATGTTTGCTTATTTCATAAACGAGAAAAAAGACCGAGGGGATGATGCATTTGCCTCTTTGATAGAAGGCTTTTGTATCACAGAAATATTTAAAAACCACCCTCTCATCTTGATATTACCTGAAATTCTGTACTCCTTTCCACCCAGTCAATAACAAATTCTCTGCTGCTCATCTTACCAAACACAGGAAAATAATTATTTATAAGGATTGGAAAAAAGATCCCACGTTCAACATGGACCATTTCTAAAGCCTTGTAACATCTTTCCAAGCCTTTCAATTGTTATGGGTTTGATTTATATGAATGGCAGATGAGTTTCAAAAAGGGAGTTCTTTGTGCATTATTCTCTATATCCCTAGCACCTGTGTAGTTTGTACTTATATGCCAGAGGACCTTATGCTACCAGAGGCCTGCACTTATTTCTCTCATGCATACGTGAGATTTGCTATCAAACAAACTCTGCAATACAGGATTTACTTTAGTTTGCTACTCATGCTAAGCATGGCTAGCCACACACCTACAAATGAGCTGAATTTCAGCTGCTGGAATAAAAGGCATTTACAAGAGATGGTTTGTTGGATGCCTGTAATTCATGTGGTTGAATTTGAATGAATACCTAATGGGCAGAGATGCACTGACTCGAATCAGCCTGCTTTTTTTAATCCCTCCCCTTTAAGCTGCCAGCAAATGCAAATAAAACAAATCCACCCCACGTGCGTGTGGAGTTATCACCCACGAGCGATGGAGGTTCCTGGGAGGCTGCTGATAGCTCTACATCTGCCATACTCTTTTGCAGCAATTTAATACATGAGATCCAAAGGACCAAAGGATTTTATGAAGCACTCCAAAACTTAATCAGATATCTGATCTCTGTGGTGTGACTGAGGTGACAGAGCTTCTTCCTGCACACCCTCACTACACGCATTTGTATTATTATTAAAAGTAGAATTAAGATCAATGAGGGCCTAAAACTCTGCCTCTGTAGGATGTTTCCCGGTTGCTAATGGTGCATGTGGAAATTCTGTGTGCATGTTCCTGGGTAGGAATTTTCAAACTGCTATTCCTAAAAGAGACAGAAGTTCAGTGAGTCAAAGGTAGGCTTTGTGCTCTTTTTCCTGCATTTCAAAATCCAATTCAATATGTTCTAAAAGAGTTTTCCATGTTTCTGATCTGTGATGTGAATTGACTTTGTTGGCAATACATTAGTAAAGATTCTAGTCTAAAATAGCTATTTGAAGCAATTCAGTGCCTACATTGACAAAACAGGATCTCCTCCTCCCCCCAGGAAGCTGTAAATCAGTCAGTGACATCTGGCCTCAAGGACATCAGAGTCATCTGAAATGTAGTTATTTATATTAATGAACATCAATATTAATTTTTAAATAAAAAGAATTTGCTACTGCCATTATGTTTACATAAGAAATATTATTTATAACTTGTGTTCCTCCTTTCCTACATTTTGTCCATAAATTACTGTAAGGAAACACAATGTCACAGTTATAAATATTTTTCCTAGGAGTTAAAGCTTTTACATATCCTCTTACTGTTTTCAGTAACTATATGAGGACAACAACCAGGATTTTCTTGCTAGTCTAGGAACTGCTGCCAATTTTAATGCTTGACTAAGTAGAAAAAGTTGCTTCTACAAAAACAACCAAAGCCTTCCTCTCTAGAGATATCTTAATGCAGAGTGCCCTTAATACCTAGATTCTATAAGAATACTAGGAAATAGAATTCTATAGAATACTAGAAAAAAAATACAACAAAATCCCCTGATTTTACTAGGCTGCAGTTGTCTTCTACTGCTTTTACTAAGCTTCCAATTATTGCTGCCAATTTGCAGATTATTTAGAAAGACAAAATAAAAGACAAAAAAATAAATTCCCAGTTGGCTTTAATGCTGAGGACACATCACAAAACAATTCACCTTGGAATGGTCACTCTATATTCACACTGTATGCATCATTGCCAAATCATTTAGAGTTATGAGATTACAAGAGAATCTCAGCTTCCATTTAAAAATAAAGTTAGCTCTTATGGTTGCAGAGGAAAGATTAAAACATAAATCTTGAAAGCTCAAAAACTAAACTGCAAGGAAAAGGAACCAAACAATTATTTTTAAGTCACTCATGATGTTTTGGGGTATGTCTCATAATTTTAAATTCTCAAGGCTAACACAACCCTTTAAAAAATACATACAGATTTTCAGAAGGGGTAAAGGAGATTTTTTTTTTTTTCAGTTCTTGAAAGTTCAACTCTTGCATGTCTGGACTCTTCAAAGTACCAACCCCCATTTTCTACTTCAAGGACACCCATTGAACAAGAAAGAACAGCCAGCTTGTATCCTGGCTGTATAGTCTTAATCAACAGGGATCTAAAGTAATTTTAAAAACAACAACAACAACAACAAACTAACACCCACAAGCACCTTTCCCACAGGAACCACCTATCTAGAGCTACAAATATTTTTAAAAATGAAGACCCTTTTTATTATTCACGTAATCACATCTGAAAACCATAAAGTAAGTTCTCTTGAACCCAGTGAATAACAAGCAGTGGCATCCACCTTTATTGGGTTGGATCTTTACATTTTCTTGTTGTGTATCTCTTGTCCCATTAAATTAAATACTGATAATTTAATCAGTAAAGAACCAATATGAATGCTGAAAACATTATAATAAAAATGTGAAACAAAACTTGGCCTGGTGCATCTTTGTGCCACTTTCTGAGATCAGGCTTCAAACTTTTATAAATACTTGCTGCAATTCCATACTCTCAGAAAACCAATTTGCTTGAGAACATGTGCCTTTGCAACAAAATGGTCTATAAGAATTAAATTGCTTAGGGGGCTGGTATTTATTACACCTGCTTTAGGGGCTCTGTCACTCCCTAAATCCCTCCTTGTAGGAAGTGCAAAGAACTTAGTTGCTCTGACTGAGAGACAGTCAGAACAACTAAGATGAATTAAGAACCTAAAAATTCCTTCATGTACCTGCCCTGGACCGCAGCAAGCACAGCTGGCTCTCTCACCTTTTCCCAAGGGGAACTTAGGAAAGCTGGCTTCTTCACTTAGGGTCCCTGGTTTGCCTGGTGCTGAGAAGTATGAAGTATTCCCTTTTTTATTCAAATGGTCATTGTAGGAACTCGGAGATGATTACCAGCACCATGTGTTTCTCCTGCATCCCTGAGTGAGTAGGGGAAGAGTCAGAAAGCTGTTGGCACTATCCTGGACTGTTTTTTCCTGGTGTTACATCCAAGATGCAGTAATATCTCACCAACTCTTAATGTTCCACAGGGCTTTAGGTCAGTCCTAGTACTTCCAAAAAAAGCCTGCTAATGTAGACATGCCTGTTCCAGCACATGTAATGTCTAGTGTGTCTCATGCTCTGCATACACCAGTTCAGAGCAGCCTGTGTGCCCCTGGAGCTGAGCACAGACTTCAGGCTAAACATGAGTGCCATGTACAGGAAAAAAAGGCACCAAGATTCCAAAAACCTAGGGAAACTTAATTCCCCCTCACTTTTTAGAACTGAAAGGGCTTAAGAAGAGCCTGGGGGCTCCTGCAGAGAAAGTCTGACAGCAGAAAAATAGTATTTTGCTGTTGATAAAGTAAAGAGCAGTCACTGCCTGATGCTGGAAAAAAGTCCCACCTCCTGCCTTTGTTTGCCACTACTCTTGGACAGCCTTCCCTCCCTACCCATTTCCTCTGAAATCAGCATTTTCTCCACATAAGATTGGTCATGGACAAGCCCCTCAAATAACTGTCCTGTGCTATGCACATTCTCTCAGCACCAAATGCCAGATCAACTAGCTCTCTCCAAACTTCTCTCAGTCATTAGGTGCATTAGACGTGGATAGGCTTGTCTGTATTTACTTAGCCCCAGCTGATGCCACAGAAAATAGCTGTACTAACATTTAAAAGGTTGCTTAAAAAAAACCCCAAATCAACACAACTTACGGAATATTGATCCAGAGCTAAGGGGGAAAAAACAAACTGCTCACATAATTTAAAAAATACAATATAGATTGTTTTTTTAAGAAAAAATGCCACATTAGAAAACTTACCACAATATATGGCCACATAAAAATGGGGAGCTTGTGGTCTTTGTTATTAGACCTAAAACATAAGGTTTTCTCCTGAGTGTGTAAGTCTCTGTTAAAAAAACAATTTGTCCTGTGGACTGTAAATTCAATTACTGTTTTTATTGGAGTCACATTTTGCTTTGGAAACAATCATGCAGAAAAATAACCAGTAACTTAGACATCTTAAAAACATCTCAGAACAGGCACGGCTCTGAGAACAGATCAGTTATGGTAATATTTCCACTGTGAACTGCAAGGTTTTCAAAATCCATTTCCATATTTTTAGCTAACACCTAGTTAAAAAAACCCAACCCTTACTGTAGGCCATTTTAACCACAAATGGGAAAACAAATTTGTTTTATCAGAAAATTGATTCAACAGTATTTTAGGGACTTATTTTTCATGTTTTTATCTTAAAAATTAAGCCATTAGCATACATTTTCCAATTTAGGAATACAGAAGCAAGCCAGTTCTCTGAAATTTCAGAGTTACAGTTTTTAGTTACTTCTCTACATGAAACCAGTCTATTTTAACAGCAGAATATTCGATCAGCACACAAAACCCCCTACATAACTCAAAGGTATTGGTATTTCTTTACTTTTCTATATAACTTGAATCTGCAGTGTTCTAACCATAGCCTGTTAGTCAAAAGAAACCACCCCTTCCTTATGTCACACTTGGATTTTGTGCCCCATTGTAAAGAGGCTCGTCTCATTATGTACATGTTCATAAATCTGTTTATGCTGCATTTCAGCGTGAGTGCCCCTGTTTATTTTAACTCTCCCTTATAATCCTGTCATTCATGTTAGATAAAAACACAGCTGTGGGCAGGGGTAGGGTTGGTCTGGTGAATGAGGGAGTTAAACAAAGCCTTGCCTCAGCACAGCTTGGTTAGGTGGGTGATTTGAAATCTAGTAAAGCTTCCCCTTGGTAAACTGCCAAAGCCAACCACACCTTGGATGATGTGAGGTTGTTTTTGAGGAGGTAACATCTCCTTATAGATTATCTCCTCCCACTTCAACTTGGAAGGTTTCTGAGAACAGTCATTTCCATTTCTTCTGGGGCATGAAATGGTTTCTGCTGAAAAAGAGCATAAATCTCATTCTGCTCTGACTCATTAGGAAGCTCATGATAAATCCTATAATCCAATGTGGATTTTTAGAATTTGTTGAAACAATGCATGAGAAGAAACAAACATTTCAACTGAATAATTTCTCTCCAATTAAGAAAACAAACAACAGTCTCTTAACTCCTTATCCCTTATAAACTCTATTAACTACATCTCCTAGAAAATTACCATACACACAAGTAACAGAACCAATAAAAATCTAACATTTGCTCAAAGATTTCCACAATCATTCAGAATTCTATCACAACTCCGAATAGAGAGCAAACACTTCCAACTCTGGAGTGAAAATCTTGAGTCAGCCATGGAATAAGAGAAGCTAAAGGGTACTGCATTGAGTTGTATACTGCAGTCTTTCCTCCCCTTATGCTTTGTCTTTCTGAGAAACCCTGTGCTACAAAAATAGGCAAATAACATGTGACAAAGTTTGCATGCAGTTTGCCTGATGAGATAAAGACAATGTGTCAGCTTTTGATGGGAAAAAACAAAACAATGATGCCAAAGAATTTTATTTATTCCTTTCAGCAGCACGTTTTCCTTGGCAGCTTTCCTAAATAGCAATGTCATAAATACCTAGAGGGAGAAACCACCCAATGGCAGCATCTTCTCTTGAGAATGTAGAGCCATACCCAGAAACATGACATTGCCTACTCTGAAGTTGCTGTCTTTTGATCTAAGGTTTAGAAGAAAGCACTCAGCAGGAACATTCAATGTGTCTGGATTGCCAAGCAGAAAAGTGGAGGAGAAGATAGAAAAATCACTAATTGCTAGGAAGCTTGGCTTCAGACCACAGAAGGAAAGGCAGGCTGGATGAGGACACAGGACTTCATTTGGTGCTGTGGAAGAAAAGAGTGATGGGAAACAGCAACCACATCTCATGGGTAGAGGAGAGGCAGTAGGGCAGAGCATAATCTGAAGATCAGATCAAAGATCACACTGAAGACTCCTGGAGGTGGGTCCTATTCACTTCCTTACCTACATCAAGCTTTTTCCTGCCAATAGTCCCTTGCTCCATCTAGACAAAATGTCATCTATCCCAGGTCCTTCTATCATGTGATTCTTCATTTTGGTTTTAAAAATTGGCAGAATGTGAAGCAATTCTCACCACTGTCACCAAGTTTGTGCTTATATGTTGGCCAGGAACATTGACCTATGCACTGAAACACAGTCCATATATGCAACTGCTAATTGTTTTTTAAGCCTGGAAGGACTGAAAAATAAAATTTAAGAAAAGTCTTTTAAAGAAGGAGTCGATACCAAAGAGCTGAAATAAAAAACTGCTTAACTAGAAACTCTAAAGAGAAAAGACCTTACCAAGTATAATAGACAAATTTTCAGTAAAGTCCCTCTGTACAAAATATCTTCACATTTATAGGACTGACTGGTTTAAGGGTTCTTTGCAGGTGTCCATTGTATCATGTATACACCCTAATAAATCATACTGGATGTACAGTTCCATATGGAAGAAATAGAGCTGATAGGAGGTACCTTTGAAAAACTTGGCTTCAGAACCAGAAACAGGTTATTTTTCCCTGTCAAGTCATAGATATATTTCTCTCTCCGTGGTAAATTAATCTCAAAGCAACACTCTCCATCAGACAAAGATCTCAAGGTGCTCTTATAATAGAAGTAAAAGCCAAATTGAGCACTTTAACTGGATTTTTTAACAGCCCTAAAATAATTTAAATCATGAACTTTAAATAATTATATTTGTACCAGTGTTTTACTAGTCTTCTCCCTACCTTCTCTGATTTTAATTTTCTCACTTGTCAGCATGTCTTGGCAGTGAGAACAAGAAAGACCTCAAACCTTTGTTGATTGCTTTCCATGCAATCTGATTTCTATAAATTAGAAGTTGCTGATGGGAAAGCAGACAGCAGTACCCTTTGATCAAGATAGACATCTTGATCTCTTTTATCTTTTTTTAAAAAACAGTAATATTACAACAAAAAAAAAGTCATCATACAAGCTTTTCGATCAAAGTGTGTCACTGTCTGCTTCCTAGTCAACATACTGCCAGTAAATTGGCAAAGTGCCTGGAATGCACAGGCAGCAGCTGGTGGGTTTGATTACCATCTGTATAGCCACTAATGTATAAAATGTTGTGTCTCCATCTAGTGGGCATCTGCAGTTTACAGGAAATGAAAACGGGTACGGAGCTGACTTCAGTGGGTACAGGAATTGAACCAGCTGGGATGGATAGTGGTTTAGCTCAAGTGACTTGTACAGAAGGCATAAACCTCAGACCATAGGAGGCAGGATACTGAAAGGATAGAAACTAGGATGCTACTGGGATCATTCCATGATAGGCCATGTTCCTGGTTCTCGCTCTCAGTTTGTTCAGGAGCTGTGACATATAAGGACATATCCTTGATCCGCATCCATGACTGGACTCCTGTCCTTAGGTACCCCTAAATATTGTTAAGTTTGTCACGCTCCTTGGTTTTTTGGAGATTGCTGCAAGAATGTGCGGTTTCTGCAGTTTGTTATTTTATCAACACTAAAGTTTTTTGGGCAACTCCATCATTATCCTCCCTCTATATTGGCATGCTTGCATGATCGGGCTGGGCTCAGAGTCACAGCAAGCCAGCTATGACAACCTGTGCCCGAACAGGGACTCCCACACTGGGAGACCTCTAGGGATTGGTTCAGCTGGGTTTTGGCTGAACCACTGGGACTCTGCTCTCCACTGTGGATTTCATGAGGCCCGACACTTTTCGGTGACAGACGGCCATCAGAGCACAACAAGCCATCTTGGAGGACGCCCAGCCATCTTGGAGGATGCCTGCTAGGAATGCAGGTGAGCAGAGATGGGGAGAACTTTTCTCATCACTCCTACTCCAGCAGCAGGGCATATCCCACCTCATCCAGTTTTGCTGGTTTGCAAATGGGTTTATGTCTTTCCACATTAGAGAGAGATGTATATAGATGGCACAAGTTACTTTCAGCAGACCATGGGAAGGAGGTTGGAAAAAGTAAGCTGAAAATCCTGCTAAAATGGGTCTTGCTCAATTTCCTGGCCACCACAGCCCAGGCTGCTGTAGTGCCACAAGAGACTGCTCAGACTGTGTTATCTTTTTGCGGAATTTTGGGACTCAGTGGGAATCAGGCTGTATGATTTAATGACTAGGAGAGACCCTCCAGCACCTTGCTTGCTGCCTGCCTTTTGTACAATTCTTGAGACCCTTAAAGCTGGAGGAAAAAAAGCAGCAAAATTCTAACTCCAGCTCCCCCTCCCAACCCCAGACTGCTTTTAACCCTTCAAACCTTGGAGATAGATTACAAGACCAAAGACCATCAGAGATGCAGGAGCCCGTGCAATTTGCAACTCCTGTCCTTTCATGTTGCCTCCCTTCTCACCCTTCGGACTACCCTGGAGTGGAATACAGGGCCAATACTGCTGGTGCAGTTGGAGGAAACATCAGTTCTTCCTGTTACTCCATCACCCTGCATCCACCTCCAACTGCTCCACATGGGGACCAAGATGGCAATAGCCATGCCATCTGGGACCCTTCCCCTTCTGCTCTCCCAGCACCTACAAAGACCCATCCTCCTCCCTATTTACCCGAAGTATTACCTCCTAAAGACCCTCCTGCTATCCTGCACCCCACCTGAGCCATGCTGCCTCAAGTTTCCTCCCCTGGATTTCACTCCTTTCGCCCCAGGCCCTGCCACTCTCTCTCCAGACTGTGCCCCCTCAGCCTCGAACTATGCCCCTCCTGGGAGACTGGAACCACACCCACCATCATCCTGGAAACACTGCTCTTCAACATGGAGGCACTCACACGGCCAGTGTTGCTGCCAGAGACCAAATGCTGCTGCCACCCCAGTCACATCCAGCAACAAAGGCGCTGTACTTGTGCCCTCCTCCCTCTCCTCAGAAAAAGACCTATAAGCCCTTTTGCATCCAGCAATTCCATCAATCCATGGAAGAAGATCCAGACTAGTGTGGTAAAGGAAAAAGCTTCTGAAGTCGCTACTTTCCCAGTGCTATACAGAAGAGGTGGGGCTGGTCCTAGATGGGAACCCCTCACCTACAGGGAGGTAGAAAAACTATGCAAGGCTGCTGAGGACTACAGGAGGGGTTCTCCTTTAACAATCTGATAAGGGCTACATTCACAGCACATGTGTTAACCCCTCTTGACATAAAGCATATATGACTGTGCTCTTGTCCCCAACCAACTTTACCCTGTGGGAAGGGGGCTGGAAGAGACTGTTAAATCAACTGCTGCTTAATTATGCTGGAGATCAGGCATGGGCAATGCTAACACTGGAACACCTGTCTGGGGAGGGGCACATACTCGGCCTAATGGCTGAGCCACAAACCTCCCAAGGTCAGTCCTTGATGACATTAAAAGTACTGCATGGAAAGCACTCATCCAAGTGCCTGATGGTAACATACCTGTGCAGGATTTTGTGGAGATAAAACAAGGCCCTAGTGAACCATACATGAAGTTTATTGATTACCTTAAGCAGGCCACTGAAGGACAAATCATAGAAGAGAAAAGCTAAAGATGAAATGGTGATAAAACTGGGCATGTCAAATGCAAATCCTGAGTACAAGAAAGTATTATGTGCCCTTCCCCCTGATCCTGAGCCAACCTTAATGCAAATGATTGAGGCTTGTATCTGCCTCGGGACCCCCGAACACACAGCTATCCCACAGGCTCAGGCAGTAGGACAGGGACTGGCAGAGGCTTTGGCAGCATTACAGATTATACTGCAAGGGCCACTACAACAGCAAGGTCCTAGCCCTGCCACAAAAACTGTCCCCCAAGGACTACATCAGCAAGGTCCTAGTCTGTGTTTTGAATGCAGCAAACATGGACATTTCAGAAGAGACTGTCCCCAACAGCAAGTGAGGCCCAGGGTTCCTGCCAGTTCCAGGTGTTGCAGGGGTTACTTTCATGCTAACCAATGTTGCCCAAAACAGGGGTTATGGCAAGCTGGCCTCAGGAAACTTCTAGCTCAGCACAGGAAGGCCCTGCACTATGACACAAATATCTCAGCTGGATATGCCCACAACCACCGGAGGCCAGGTAACTCAGAATTTCAACACCTCATCTCAGGGCTATGAGCAGCCTTGTCCCCAGGTGCCAGGCTGGAGTCAGCAAGTGTCAAGCCAGTAACACTGACTGATTATTTTACACATAGCATATCTACAGGCCAACTCAGGCACTAAGATCAGCCCTGTGAACTGATAATTTTGGGGAATTTTAGATCAAGGACTGAGGGATTTTTTTGTATTACCCTCTGTGTTATCAGTAACATCCCAACAGGAAATCACTGTACTGTCTATGTGTCCAGATCCACCTTGCTTTATCCCTCAGGCACTGGTAACTGCTCAGGCGATTTTACTCCCTGAATAGGACTCTTAACACATCAGAGTGCTTGGTAATGTGCGCTGCGGTGTTCATAATGGTTTCTTTTATTCCCCTCTGTTAGATTGTACCCCCACAGTTTAGTTGGTTTACCCCAAGATACCTCCCCCGTATTGCTGGTTCCACCCTAAATTGTGTCCTCCCCTGTGCTGCCTATCATTGTAACGCACCCCCTTATTCCAGTGCCTTCCCTATCCATCATAAACCCTCCCCCTTTACCCAGAAAGTTCTATTTCCCCTCCCACCGGCATGTCAATCCCCCCTTGTACTAGCCCCTTGTTCCAGAAAGTTCTCTGTCAATCCCATTACTTGATGTCCCGTTGGTTTATGTGAACTGTTCCCTCCTGCTGTGTTCCCTTATTGGCCCATGAATTGTAACCCCCACCTTGTGTTCCTCCCCAGTTCTCCCCCTATTGGTTAAAGTTTTGTACCCACCCCTTGACCTGCCTCCATATAAAAATCCCTGCAAGCTCGATTTTGGGGCTCTCCAGTCCCTGCCTTTTTGAGGATTAAACCTTTCCCTGAAACCCCAGCTGCGAAGAGCCTCCTTCTCAATCCTTTACCTTCTCCTTCCACTGA